>JAQNBH010000016.1:4913739-4934371 GCA_028752905.1 Cladorhizidae sp. MBARI D1340-BT2 | reverse complement strand
CTGGTACTTCTCTCCTCTCACTGGTACTTCTCTCCTCTCACTGGTACTTCTCTCCTCTCACTGGTACTTCTCTCCTCTCACTGGTACTTCTCTCCTCTCACTGGTACTTCTCTCCTCTCACTGGTACTTCTCTCCTCTCACTGGTACTTCTCTCCTCTCACTGGTACTTCTCTCCTCTCACTGGTACTTCTCTCCTCTCACTGGTACTTCTCTCCTCTCACTGGTACTTCTCTCCTCTCACTGGTACTTCTCTCCTCTCACTGGTACTTCTCTCCTCTCACTGGTACTTCTCTCCTCTCACTGGTACTTCTCTCCTCTCACTGGTACTTCTCTCCTCTCACTGGTACTTCTCTCCTCTCACTGGTACTTCTCTCCTCTCACTGGTACTTCTCTCCTCTCACTGGTACTTCTCTCCTCTCACTGGTACTTCTCTCCTCTCACTGGTACTTCTCTCCTCTCACTGGTACTTCTCTCCTCTCACTGGTACTTCTCTCCTCTCACTGGTACTTCTCTCCTCTCACTGGTACTTCTCTCCTCTCACTGGTACTTCTCTCCTCTCACTGGTACTTCTCTCCTCTCACTGGTACTTCTCTCCTCTCACTGGTACTTCTCTCCTCTCACTGGTACTTCTCTCCTCTCACTGGTACTTCTCTCCTCTCACTGGTACTTCTCTCCTCTCACTGGTACTTCTCTCCTCTCACTGGTACTTCTCTCCTCTCACTGGTACTTCTCTCCTCTCACTGGTACTTCTCTCCTCTCACTGGTACTTCTCTCCTCTCACTGGTACTTCTCTCCTCTCACTGGTACTTCTCTCCTCTCACTGGTACTTCTCTCCTCTCACTGGTACTTCTCTCCTCTCACTGGTACTTCTCTCCTCTCACTGGTACTTCTCTCCTCTCACTGGTACTTCTCTCCTCTCACTGGTACTTCTCTCCTCTCACTGGTACTTCTCTCCTCTCACTGGTACTTCTCTCCTCTCACTGGTACTTCTCTCCTCTCACTGGTACTTCTCTCCTCTCACTGGTACTTCTCTCCTCTCACTGGTACTTCTCTCCTCTCACTGGTACTTCTCTCCTCTCACTGGTACTTCTCTCCTCTCACTGGTACTTCTCTCCTCTCACTGGTACTTCTCTCCTCTCACTGGTACTTCTCTCCTCTCACTGGTACTTCTCTCCTCTCACTGGTACTTCTCTCCTCTCACTGGTACTTCTCTCCTCTCACTGGTACTTCTCTCCTCTCACTGGTACTTCTCTCCTCTCACTGGTACTTCTCTCCTCTCACTGGTACTTCTCTCCTCTCACTGGTACTTCTCTCCTCTCACTGGTACTTCTCTCCTCTCACTGGTACTTCTCTCCTCTCACTGGTACTTCTCTCCTCTCACTGGTACTTCTCTCCTCTCACTGGTACTTCTCTCCTCTCACTGGTACTTCTCTCCTCTCACTGGTACTTCTCTCCTCTCACTGGTACTTCTCTCCTCTCACTGGTACTTCTCTCCTCTCACTGGTACTTCTCTCCTCTCACTGGTACTTCTCTCCTCTCACTGGTACTTCTCTCCTCTCACTGGTACTTCTCTCCTCTCACTGGTACTTCTCTCCTCTCACTGGTACTTCTCTCCTCTCACTGGTACTTCTCTCCTCTCACTGGTACTTCTCTCCTCTCACTGGTACTTCTCTCCTCTCACTGGTACTTCTCTCCTCTCACTGGTACTTCTCTCCTCTCACTGGTACTTCTCTCCTCTCACTGGTACTTCTCTCCTCTCACTGGTACTTCTCTCCTCTCACTGGTACTTCTCTCCTCTCACTGGTACTTCTCTCCTCTCACTGGTACTTCTCTCCTCTCACTGGTACTTCTCTCCTCTCACTGGTACTTCTCTCCTCTCACTGGTACTTCTCTCCTCTCACTGGTACTTCTCTCCTCTCACTGGTACTTCTCTCCTCTCACTGGTACTTCTCTCCTCTCACTGGTACTTCTCTCCTCTCACTGGTACTTCTCTCCTCTCACTGGTACTTCTCTCCTCTCACTGGTACTTCTCTCCTCTCACTGGTACTTCTCTCCTCTCACTGGTACTTCTCTCCTCTCACTGGTACTTCTCTCCTCTCACTGGTACTTCTCTCCTCTCACTGGTACTTCTCTCCTCTCACTGGTACTTCTCTCCTCTCACTGGTACTTCTCTCCTCTCACTGGTACTTCTCTCCTCTCACTGGTACTTCTCTCCTCTCACTGGTACTTCTCTCCTCTCACTGGTACTTCTCTCCTCTCACTGGTACTTCTCTCCTCTCACTGGTACTTCTCTCCTCTCACTGGTACTTCTCTCCTCTCACTGGTACTTCTCTCCTCTCACTGGTACTTCTCTCCTCTCACTGGTACTTCTCTCCTCTCACTGGTACTTCTCTCCTCTCACTGGTACTTCTCTCCTCTCACTGGTACTTCTCTCCTCTCACTGGTACTTCTCTCCTCTCACTGGTACTTCTCTCCTCTCACTGGTACTTCTCTCCTCTCACTGGTACTTCTCTCCTCTCACTGGTACTTCTCTCCTCTCACTGGTACTTCTCTCCTCTCACTGGTACTTCTCTCCTCTCACTGGTACTTCTCTCCTCTCACTGGTACTTCTCTCCTCTCACTGGTACTTCTCTCCTCTCACTGGTACTTCTCTCCTCTCACTGGTACTTCTCTCCTCTCACTGGTACTTCTCTCCTCTCACTGGTACTTCTCTCCTCTCACTGGTACTTCTCTCCTCTCACTGGTACTTCTCTCCTCTCACTGGTACTTCTCTCCTCTCACTGGTACTTCTCTCCTCTCACTGGTACTTCTCTCCTCTCACTGGTACTTCTCTCCTCTCACTGGTACTTCTCTCCTCTCACTGGTACTTCTCTCCTCTCACTGGTACTTCTCTCCTCTCACTGGTACTTCTCTCCTCTCACTGGTACTTCTCTCCTCTCACTGGTACTTCTCTCCTCTCACTGGTACTTCTCTCCTCTCACTGGTACTTCTCTCCTCTCACTGGTACTTCTCTCCTCTCACTGGTACTTCTCTCCTCTCACTGGTACTTCTCTCCTCTCACTGGTACTTCTCTCCTCTCACTGGTACTTCTCTCCTCTCACTGGTACTTCTCTCCTCTCACTGGTACTTCTCTCCTCTCACTGGTACTTCTCTCCTCTCACTGGTACTTCTCTCCTCTCACTGGTACTTCTCTCCTCTCACTGGTACTTCTCTCCTCTCACTGGTACTTCTCTCCTCTCACTGGTACTTCTCTCCTCTCACTGGTACTTCTCTCCTCTCACTGGTACTTCTCTCCTCTCACTGGTACTTCTCTCCTCTCACTGGTACTTCTCTCCTCTCACTGGTACTTCTCTCCTCTCACTGGTACTTCTCTCCTCTCACTGGTACTTCTCTCCTCTCACTGGTACTTCTCTCCTCTCACTGGTACTTCTCTCCTCTCACTGGTACTTCTCTCCTCTCACTGGTACTTCTCTCCTCTCACTGGTACTTCTCTCCTCTCACTGGTACTTCTCTCCTCTCACTGGTACTTCTCTCCTCTCACTGGTACTTCTCTCCTCTCACTGGTACTTCTCTCCTCTCACTGGTACTTCTCTCCTCTCACTGGTACTTCTCTCCTCTCACTGGTACTTCTCTCCTCTCACTGGTACTTCTCTCCTCTCACTGGTACTTCTCTCCTCTCACTGGTACTTCTCTCCTCTCACTGGTACTTCTCTCCTCTCACTGGTACTTCTCTCCTCTCACTGGTACTTCTCTCCTCTCACTGGTACTTCTCTCCTCTCACTGGTACTTCTCTCCTCTCACTGGTACTTCTCTCCTCTCACTGGTACTTCTCTCCTCTCACTGGTACTTCTCTCCTCTCACTGGTACTTCTCTCCTCTCACTGGTACTTCTCTCCTCTCACTGGTACTTCTCTCCTCTCACTGGTACTTCTCTCCTCTCACTGGTACTTCTCTCCTCTCACTGGTACTTCTCTCCTCTCACTGGTACTTCTCTCCTCTCACTGGTACTTCTCTCCTCTCACTGGTACTTCTCTCCTCTCACTGGTACTTCTCTCCTCTCACTGGTACTTCTCTCCTCTCACTGGTACTTCTCTCCTCTCACTGGTACTTCTCTCCTCTCACTGGTACTTCTCTCCTCTCACTGGTACTTCTCTCCTCTCACTGGTACTTCTCTCCTCTCACTGGTACTTCTCTCCTCTCACTGGTACTTCTCTCCTCTCACTGGTACTTCTCTCCTCTCACTGGTACTTCTCTCCTCTCACTGGTACTTCTCTCCTCTCACTGGTACTTCTCTCCTCTCACTGGTACTTCTCTCCTCTCACTGGTACTTCTCTCTCTCTCTCACTGGTACTTCTCTCCTCTCACTGGTACTTCTCTCCTCTCACTGGTACTTCTCTCCTCTCACTGGTACTTCTCTCCTCTCACTGGTACTTCTCTCCTCTCACTGGTACTTCTCTCCTCTCACTGGTACTTCTCTCCTCTCACTGGTACTTCTCTCCTCTCACTGGTACTTCTCTCCTCTCACTGGTACTTCTCTCCTCTCACTGGTACTTCTCTCCTCTCACTGGTACTTCTCTCCTCTCACTGGTACTTCTCTCCTCTCACTGGTACTTCTCTCCTCTCACTGGTACTTCTCTCCTCTCACTGGTACTTCTCTCCTCTCACTGGTACTTCTCTCCTCTCACTGGTACTTCTCTCCTCTCACTGGTACTTCTCTCCTCTCACTGGTACTTCTCTCCTCTCACTGGTACTTCTCTCCTCTCACTGGTACTTCTCTCCTCTCACTGGTACTTCTCTCCTCTCACTGGTACTTCTCTCCTCTCACTGGTACTTCTCTCCTCTCACTGGTACTTCTCTCCTCTCACTGGTACTTCTCTCCTCTCACTGGTACTTCTCTCCTCTCACTGGTACTTCTCTCCTCTCACTGGTACTTCTCTCCTCTCACTGGTACTTCTCTCCTCTCACTGGTACTTCTCTCCTCTCACTGGTACTTCTCTCCTCTCACTGGTACTTCTCTCCTCTCACTGGTACTTCTCTCCTCTCACTGGTACTTCTCTCCTCTCACTGGTACTTCTCTCCTCTCACTGGTACTTCTCTCCTCTCACTGGTACTTCTCTCCTCTCACTGGTACTTCTCTCCTCTCACTGGTACTTCTCTCCTCTCACTGGTACTTCTCTCCTCTCACTGGTACTTCTCTCCTCTCACTGGTACTTCTCTCCTCTCACTGGTACTTCTCTCCTCTCACTGGTACTTCTCTCCTCTCACTGGTACTTCTCTCCTCTCACTGGTACTTCTCTCCTCTCACTGGTACTTCTCTCCTCTCACTGGTACTTCTCTCCTCTCACTGGTACTTCTCTCCTCTCACTGGTACTTCTCTCCTCTCACTGGTACTTCTCTCCTCTCACTGGTACTTCTCTCCTCTCACTGGTACTTCTCTCCTCTCACTGGTACTTCTCTCCTCTCACTGGTACTTCTCTCCTCTCACTGGTACTTCTCTCCTCTCACTGGTACTTCTCTCCTCTCACTGGTACTTCTCTCCTCTCACTGGTACTTCTCTCCTCTCACTGGTACTTCTCTCCTCTCACTGGTACTTCTCTCCTCTCACTGGTACTTCTCTCCTCTCACTGGTACTTCTCTCCTCTCACTGGTACTTCTCTCCTCTCACTGGTACTTCTCTCCTCTCACTGGTACTTCTCTCCTCTCACTGGTACTTCTCTCCTCTCACTGGTACTTCTCTCCTCTCACTGGTACTTCTCTCCTCTCACTGGTACTTCTCTCCTCTCACTGGTACTTCTCTCCTCTCACTGGTACTTCTCTCCTCTCACTGGTACTTCTCTCCTCTCACTGGTACTTCTCTCCTCTCACTGGTACTTCTCTCCTCTCACTGGTACTTCTCTCCTCTCACTGGTACTTCTCTCCTCTCACTGGTACTTCTCTCCTCTCACTGGTACTTCTCTCCTCTCACTGGTACTTCTCTCCTCTCACTGGTACTTCTCTCCTCTCACTGGTACTTCTCTCCTCTCACTGGTACTTCTCTCCTCTCACTGGTACTTCTCTCCTCTCACTGGTACTTCTCTCCTCTCACTGGTACTTCTCTCCTCTCACTGGTACTTCTCTCCTCTCACTGGTACTTCTCTCCTCTCACTGGTACTTCTCTCCTCTCACTGGTACTTCTCTCCTCTCACTGGTACTTCTCTCCTCTCACTGGTACTTCTCTCCTCTCACTGGTACTTCTCTCCTCTCACTGGTACTTCTCTCCTCTCACTGGTACTTCTCTCCTCTCACTGGTACTTCTCTCCTCTCACTGGTACTTCTCTCCTCTCACTGGTACTTCTCTCCTCTCACTGGTACTTCTCTCCTCTCACTGGTACTTCTCTCCTCTCACTGGTACTTCTCTCCTCTCACTGGTACTTCTCTCCTCTCACTGGTACTTCTCTCCTCTCACTGGTACTTCTCTCCTCTCACTGGTACTTCTCTCCTCTCACTGGTACTTCTCTCCTCTCACTGGTACTTCTCTCCTCTCACTGGTACTTCTCTCCTCTCACTGGTACTTCTCTCCTCTCACTGGTACTTCTCTCCTCTCACTGGTACTTCTCTCCTCTCACTGGTACTTCTCTCCTCTCACTGGTACTTCTCTCCTCTCACTGGTACTTCTCTCCTCTCACTGGTACTTCTCTCCTCTCACTGGTACTTCTCTCCTCTCACTGGTACTTCTCTCCTCTCACTGGTACTTCTCTCCTCTCACTGGTACTTCTCTCCTCTCACTGGTACTTCTCTCCTCTCACTGGTACTTCTCTCCTCTCACTGGTACTTCTCTCCTCTCACTGGTACTTCTCTCCTCTCACTGGTACTTCTCTCCTCTCACTGGTACTTCTCTCCTCTCACTGGTACTTCTCTCCTCTCACTGGTACTTCTCTCCTCTCACTGGTACTTCTCTCCTCTCACTGGTACTTCTCTCCTCTCACTGGTACTTCTCTCCTCTCACTGGTACTTCTCTCCTCTCACTGGTACTTCTCTCCTCTCACTGGTACTTCTCTCCTCTCACTGGTACTTCTCTCCTCTCACTGGTACTTCTCTCCTCTCACTGGTACTTCTCTCCTCTCACTGGTACTTCTCTCCTCTCACTGGTACTTCTCTCCTCTCACTGGTACTTCTCTCCTCTCACTGGTACTTCTCTCCTCTCACTGGTACTTCTCTCCTCTCACTGGTACTTCTCTCCTCTCACTGGTACTTCTCTCCTCTCACTGGTACTTCTCTCCTCTCACTGGTACTTCTCTCCTCTCACTGGTACTTCTCTCCTCTCACTGGTACTTCTCTCCTCTCACTGGTACTTCTCTCCTCTCACTGGTACTTCTCTCCTCTCACTGGTACTTCTCTCCTCTCACTGGTACTTCTCTCCTCTCACTGGTACTTCTCTCCTCTCACTGGTACTTCTCTCCTCTCACTGGTACTTCTCTCCTCTCACTGGTACTTCTCTCCTCTCACTGGTACTTCTCTCCTCTCACTGGTACTTCTCTCCTCTCACTGGTACTTCTCTCCTCTCACTGGTACTTCTCTCCTCTCACTGGTACTTCTCTCCTCTCACTGGTACTTCTCTCCTCTCACTGGTACTTCTCTCCTCTCACTGGTACTTCTCTCCTCTCACTGGTACTTCTCTCCTCTCACTGGTACTTCTCTCCTCTCACTGGTACTTCTCTCCTCTCACTGGTACTTCTCTCCTCTCACTGGTACTTCTCTCCTCTCACTGGTACTTCTCTCCTCTCACTGGTACTTCTCTCCTCTCACTGGTACTTCTCTCCTCTCACTGGTACTTCTCTCCTCTCACTGGTACTTCTCTCCTCTCACTGGTACTTCTCTCCTCTCACTGGTACTTCTCTCCTCTCACTGGTACTTCTCTCCTCTCACTGGTACTTCTCTCCTCTCACTGGTACTTCTCTCCTCTCACTGGTACTTCTCTCCTCTCACTGGTACTTCTCTCCTCTCACTGGTACTTCTCTCCTCTCACTGGTACTTCTCTCCTCTCACTGGTACTTCTCTCCTCTCACTGGTACTTCTCTCCTCTCACTGGTACTTCTCTCCTCTCACTGGTACTTCTCTCCTCTCACTGGTACTTCTCTCCTCTCACTGGTACTTCTCTCCTCTCACTGGTACTTCTCTCCTCTCACTGGTACTTCTCTCCTCTCACTGGTACTTCTCTCCTCTCACTGGTACTTCTCTCCTCTCACTGGTACTTCTCTCCTCTCACTGGTACTTCTCTCCTCTCACTGGTACTTCTCTCCTCTCACTGGTACTTCTCTCCTCTCACTGGTACTTCTCTCCTCTCACTGGTACTTCTCTCCTCTCACTGGTACTTCTCTCCTCTCACTGGTACTTCTCTCCTCTCACTGGTACTTCTCTCCTCTCACTGGTACTTCTCTCCTCTCACTGGTACTTCTCTCCTCTCACTGGTACTTCTCTCCTCTCACTGGTACTTCTCTCCTCTCACTGGTACTTCTCTCCTCTCACTGGTACTTCTCTCCTCTCACTGGTACTTCTCTCCTCTCACTGGTACTTCTCTCCTCTCACTGGTACTTCTCTCCTCTCACTGGTACTTCTCTCCTCTCACTGGTACTTCTCTCCTCTCACTGGTACTTCTCTCCTCTCACTGGTACTTCTCTCCTCTCACTGGTACTTCTCTCCTCTCACTGGTACTTCTCTCCTCTCACTGGTACTTCTCTCCTCTCACTGGTACTTCTCTCCTCTCACTGGTACTTCTCTCCTCTCACTGGTACTTCTCTCCTCTCACTGGTACTTCTCTCCTCTCACTGGTACTTCTCTCCTCTCACTGGTACTTCTCTCCTCTCACTGGTACTTCTCTCCTCTCACTGGTACTTCTCTCCTCTCACTGGTACTTCTCTCCTCTCACTGGTACTTCTCTCCTCTCACTGGTACTTCTCTCCTCTCACTGGTACTTCTCTCCTCTCACTGGTACTTCTCTCCTCTCACTGGTACTTCTCTCCTCTCACTGGTACTTCTCTCCTCTCACTGGTACTTCTCTCCTCTCACTGGTACTTCTCTCCTCTCACTGGTACTTCTCTCCTCTCACTGGTACTTCTCTCCTCTCACTGGTACTTCTCTCCTCTCACTGGTACTTCTCTCCTCTCACTGGTACTTCTCTCCTCTCACTGGTACTTCTCTCCTCTCACTGGTACTTCTCTCCTCTCACTGGTACTTCTCTCCTCTCACTGGTACTTCTCTCCTCTCACTGGTACTTCTCTCCTCTCACTGGTACTTCTCTCCTCTCACTGGTACTTCTCTCCTCTCACTGGTACTTCTCTCCTCTCACTGGTACTTCTCTCCTCTCACTGGTACTTCTCTCCTCTCACTGGTACTTCTCTCCTCTCACTGGTACTTCTCTCCTCTCACTGGTACTTCTCTCCTCTCACTGGTACTTCTCTCCTCTCACTGGTACTTCTCTCCTCTCACTGGTACTTCTCTCCTCTCACTGGTACTTCTCTCCTCTCACTGGTACTTCTCTCCTCTCACTGGTACTTCTCTCCTCTCACTGGTACTTCTCTCCTCTCACTGGTACTTCTCTCCTCTCACTGGTACTTCTCTCCTCTCACTGGTACTTCTCTCCTCTCACTGGTACTTCTCTCCTCTCACTGGTACTTCTCTCCTCTCACTGGTACTTCTCTCCTCTCACTGGTACTTCTCTCCTCTCACTGGTACTTCTCTCCTCTCACTGGTACTTCTCTCCTCTCACTGGTACTTCTCTCCTCTCACTGGTACTTCTCTCCTCTCACTGGTACTTCTCTCCTCTCACTGGTACTTCTCTCCTCTCACTGGTACTTCTCTCCTCTCACTGGTACTTCTCTCCTCTCACTGGTACTTCTCTCCTCTCACTGGTACTTCTCTCCTCTCACTGGTACTTCTCTCCTCTCACTGGTACTTCTCTCCTCTCACTGGTACTTCTCTCCTCTCACTGGTACTTCTCTCCTCTCACTGGTACTTCTCTCCTCTCACTGGTACTTCTCTCCTCTCACTGGTACTTCTCTCCTCTCACTGGTACTTCTCTCCTCTCACTGGTACTTCTCTCCTCTCACTGGTACTTCTCTCCTCTCACTGGTACTTCTCTCCTCTCACTGGTACTTCTCTCCTCTCACTGGTACTTCTCTCCTCTCACTGGTACTTCTCTCCTCTCACTGGTACTTCTCTCCTCTCACTGGTACTTCTCTCCTCTCACTGGTACTTCTCTCCTCTCACTGGTACTTCTCTCCTCTCACTGGTACTTCTCTCCTCTCACTGGTACTTCTCTCCTCTCACTGGTACTTCTCTCCTCTCACTGGTACTTCTCTCCTCTCACTGGTACTTCTCTCCTCTCACTGGTACTTCTCTCCTCTCACTGGTACTTCTCTCCTCTCACTGGTACTTCTCTCCTCTCACTGGTACTTCTCTCCTCTCACTGGTACTTCTCTCCTCTCACTGGTACTTCTCTCCTCTCACTGGTACTTCTCTCCTCTCACTGGTACTTCTCTCCTCTCACTGGTACTTCTCTCCTCTCACTGGTACTTCTCTCCTCTCACTGGTACTTCTCTCCTCTCACTGGTACTTCTCTCCTCTCACTGGTACTTCTCTCCTCTCACTGGTACTTCTCTCCTCTCACTGGTACTTCTCTCCTCTCACTGGTACTTCTCTCCTCTCACTGGTACTTCTCTCCTCTCACTGGTACTTCTCTCCTCTCACTGGTACTTCTCTCCTCTCACTGGTACTTCTCTCCTCTCACTGGTACTTCTCTCCTCTCACTGGTACTTCTCTCCTCTCACTGGTACTTCTCTCCTCTCACTGGTACTTCTCTCCTCTCACTGGTACTTCTCTCCTCTCACTGGTACTTCTCTCCTCTCACTGGTACTTCTCTCCTCTCACTGGTACTTCTCTCCTCTCACTGGTACTTCTCTCCTCTCACTGGTACTTCTCTCCTCTCACTGGTACTTCTCTCCTCTCACTGGTACTTCTCTCCTCTCACTGGTACTTCTCTCCTCTCACTGGTACTTCTCTCCTCTCACTGGTACTTCTCTCCTCTCACTGGTACTTCTCTCCTCTCACTGGTACTTCTCTCCTCTCACTGGTACTTCTCTCCTCTCACTGGTACTTCTCTCCTCTCACTGGTACTTCTCTCCTCTCACTGGTACTTCTCTCCTCTCACTGGTACTTCTCTCCTCTCACTGGTACTTCTCTCCTCTCACTGGTACTTCTCTCCTCTCACTGGTACTTCTCTCCTCTCACTGGTACTTCTCTCCTCTCACTGGTACTTCTCTCCTCTCACTGGTACTTCTCTCCTCTCACTGGTACTTCTCTCCTCTCACTGGTACTTCTCTCCTCTCACTGGTACTTCTCTCCTCTCACTGGTACTTCTCTCCTCTCACTGGTACTTCTCTCCTCTCACTGGTACTTCTCTCCTCTCACTGGTACTTCTCTCCTCTCACTGGTACTTCTCTCCTCTCACTGGTACTTCTCTCCTCTCACTGGTACTTCTCTCCTCTCACTGGTACTTCTCTCCTCTCACTGGTACTTCTCTCCTCTCACTGGTACTTCTCTCCTCTCACTGGTACTTCTCTCCTCTCACTGGTACTTCTCTCCTCTCACTGGTACTTCTCTCCTCTCACTGGTACTTCTCTCCTCTCACTGGTACTTCTCTCCTCTCACTGGTACTTCTCTCCTCTCACTGGTACTTCTCTCCTCTCACTGGTACTTCTCTCCTCTCACTGGTACTTCTCTCCTCTCACTGGTACTTCTCTCCTCTCACTGGTACTTCTCTCCTCTCACAGGTACTTCTCTCCTCTCACTGGTACTTCTCTCCTCTCACTGGTACTTCTCTCCTCTCACTGGTACTTCTCTCCTCTCACTGGTACTTCTCTCCTCTCACTGGTACTTCTCTCCTCTCACTGGTACTTCTCTCCTCTCACTGGTACTTCTCTCCTCTCACTGGTACTTCTCTCCTCTCACTGGTACTTCTCTCCTCTCACTGGTACTTCTCTCCTCTCACTGGTACTTCTCTCCTCTCACTGGTACTTCTCTCCTCTCACTGGTACTTCTCTCCTCTCACTGGTACTTCTCTCCTCTCACTGGTACTTCTCTCCTCTCACTGGTACTTCTCTCCTCTCACTGGTACTTCTCTCCTCTCACTGGTACTTCTCTCCTCTCACTGGTACTTCTCTCCTCTCACTGGTACTTCTCTCCTCTCACTGGTACTTCTCTCCTCTCACTGGTACTTCTCTCCTCTCACTGGTACTTCTCTCCTCTCACTGGTACTTCTCTCCTCTCACTGGTACTTCTCTCCTCTCACTGGTACTTCTCTCCTCTCACTGGTACTTCTCTCCTCTCACTGGTACTTCTCTCCTCTCACTGGTACTTCTCTCCTCTCACTGGTACTTCTCTCCTCTCACTGGTACTTCTCTCCTCTCACTGGTACTTCTCTCCTCTCACTGGTACTTCTCTCCTCTCACTGGTACTTCTCTCCTCTCACTGGTACTTCTCTCCTCTCACTGGTACTTCTCTCCTCTCACTGGTACTTCTCTCCTCTCACTGGTACTTCTCTCCTCTCACTGGTACTTCTCTCCTCTCACTGGTACTTCTCTCCTCTCACTGGTACTTCTCTCCTCTCACTGGTACTTCTCTCCTCTCACTGGTACTTCTCTCCTCTCACTGGTACTTCTCTCCTCTCACTGGTACTTCTCTCCTCTCACTGGTACTTCTCTCCTCTCACTGGTACTTCTCTCCTCTCACTGGTACTTCTCTCCTCTCACTGGTACTTCTCTCCTCTCACTGGTACTTCTCTCCTCTCACTGGTACTTCTCTCCTCTCACTGGTACTTCTCTCCTCTCACTGGTACTTCTCTCCTCTCACTGGTACTTCTCTCCTCTCACTGGTACTTCTCTCCTCTCACTGGTACTTCTCTCCTCTCACTGGTACTTCTCTCCTCTCACTGGTACTTCTCTCCTCTCACTGGTACTTCTCTCCTCTCACTGGTACTTCTCTCCTCTCACTGGTACTTCTCTCCTCTCACTGGTACTTCTCTCCTCTCACTGGTACTTCTCTCCTCTCACTGGTACTTCTCTCCTCTCACTGGTACTTCTCTCCTCTCACTGGTACTTCTCTCCTCTCACTGGTACTTCTCTCCTCTCACTGGTACTTCTCTCCTCTCACTGGTACTTCTCTCCTCTCACTGGTACTTCTCTCCTCTCACTGGTACTTCTCTCCTCTCACTGGTACTTCTCTCCTCTCACTGGTACTTCTCTCCTCTCACTGGTACTTCTCTCCTCTCACTGGTACTTCTCTCCTCTCACTGGTACTTCTCTCCTCTCACTGGTACTTCTCTCCTCTCACTGGTACTTCTCTCCTCTCACTGGTACTTCTCTCCTCTCACTGGTACTTCTCTCCTCTCACTGGTACTTCTCTCCTCTCACTGGTACTTCTCTCCTCTCACTGGTACTTCTCTCCTCTCACTGGTACTTCTCTCCTCTCACTGGTACTTCTCTCCTCTCACTGGTACTTCTCTCCTCTCACTGGTACTTCTCTCCTCTCACTGGTACTTCTCTCCTCTCACTGGTACTTCTCTCCTCTCACTGGTACTTCTCTCCTCTCACTGGTACTTCTCTCCTCTCACTGGTACTTCTCTCCTCTCACTGGTACTTCTCTCCTCTCACTGGTACTTCTCTCCTCTCACTGGTACTTCTCTCCTCTCACTGGTACTTCTCTCCTCTCACTGGTACTTCTCTCCTCTCACTGGTACTTCTCTCCTCTCACTGGTACTTCTCTCCTCTCACTGGTACTTCTCTCCTCTCACTGCCTCTCACTGGTACTTCTCTCCTCTCACTGGTACTTCTCTCCTCTCACTGGTACTTCTCTCCTCTCACTGGTACTTCTCTCCTCTCACTGGTACTTCTCTCCTCTCACTGGTACTTCTCTCCTCTCACTGGTACTTCTCTCCTCTCACTGGTACTTCTCTCCTCTCACTGGTACTTCTCTCCTCTCACTGGTACTTCTCTCCTCTCACTGGTACTTCTCTCCTCTCACTGGTACTTCTCTCCTCTCACTGGTACTTCTCTCCTCTCACTGGTACTTCTCTCCTCTCACTGGTACTTCTCTCCTCTCACTGGTACTTCTCTCCTCTCACTGGTACTTCTCTCCTCTCACTGGTACTTCTCTCCTCTCACTGGTACTTCTCTCCTCTCACTGGTACTTCTCTCCTCTCACTGGTACTTCTCTCCTCTCACTGGTACTTCTCTCCTCTCACTGGTACTTCTCTCCTCTCACTGGTACTTCTCTCCTCTCACTGGTACTTCTCTCCTCTCACTGGTACTTCTCTCCTCTCACTGGTACTTCTCTCCTCTCACTGGTACTTCTCTCCTCTCACTGGTACTTCTCTCCTCTCACTGGTACTTCTCTCCTCTCACTGGTACTTCTCTCCTCTCACTGGTACTTCTCTCCTCTCACTGGTACTTCTCTCCTCTCACTGGTACTTCTCTCCTCTCACTGGTACTTCTCTCCTCTCACTGGTACTTCTCTCCTCTCACTGGTACTTCTCTCCTCTCACTGGTACTTCTCTCCTCTCACTGGTACTTCTCTCCTCTCACTGGTACTTCTCTCCTCTCACTGGTACTTCTCTCCTCTCACTGGTACTTCTCTCCTCTCACTGGTACTTCTCTCCTCTCACTGGTACTTCTCTCCTCTCACTGGTACTTCTCTCCTCTCACTGGTACTTCTCTCCTCTCACTGGTACTTCTCTCCTCTCACTGGTACTTCTCTCCTCTCACTGGTACTTCTCTCCTCTCACTGGTACTTCTCTCCTCTCACTGGTACTTCTCTCCTCTCACTGGTACTTCTCTCCTCTCACTGGTACTTCTCTCCTCTCACTGGTACTTCTCTCCTCTCACTGGTACTTCTCTCCTCTCACTGGTACTTCTCTCCTCTCACTGGTACTTCTCTCCTCTCACTGGTACTTCTCTCCTCTCACTGGTACTTCTCTCCTCTCACTGGTACTTCTCTCCTCTCACTGGTACTTCTCTCCTCTCACTGGTACTTCTCTCCTCTCACTGGTACTTCTCTCCTCTCACTGGTACTTCTCTCCTCTCACTGGTACTTCTCTCCTCTCACTGGTACTTCTCTCCTCTCACTGGTACTTCTCTCCTCTCACTGGTACTTCTCTCCTCTCACTGGTACTTCTCTCCTCTCACTGGTACTTCTCTCCTCTCACTGGTACTTCTCTCCTCTCACTGGTACTTCTCTCCTCTCACTGGTACTTCTCTCCTCTCACTGGTACTTCTCTCCTCTCACTGGTACTTCTCTCCTCTCACTGGTACTTCTCTCCTCTCACTGGTACTTCTCTCCTCTCACTGGTACTTCTCTCCTCTCACTGGTACTTCTCTCCTCTCACTGGTACTTCTCTCCTCTCACTGGTACTTCTCTCCTCTCACTGGTACTTCTCTCCTCTCACTGGTACTTCTCTCCTCTCACTGGTACTTCTCTCCTCTCACTGGTACTTCTCTCCTCTCACTGGTACTTCTCTCCTCTCACTGGTACTTCTCTCCTCTCACTGGTACTTCTCTCCTCTCACTGGTACTTCTCTCCTCTCACTGGTACTTCTCTCCTCTCACTGGTACTTCTCTCCTCTCACTGGTACTTCTCTCCTCTCACTGGTACTTCTCTCCTCTCACTGGTACTTCTCTCCTCTCACTGGTACTTCTCTCCTCTCACTGGTACTTCTCTCCTCTCACTGGTACTTCTCTCCTCTCACTGGTACTTCTCTCCTCTCACTGGTACTTCTCTCCTCTCACTGGTACTTCTCTCCTCTCACTGGTACTTCTCTCCTCTCACTGGTACTTCTCTCCTCTCACTGGTACTTCTCTCCTCTCACTGGTACTTCTCTCCTCTCACTGGTACTTCTCTCCTCTCACTGGTACTTCTCTCCTCTCACTGGTACTTCTCTCCTCTCACTGGTACTTCTCTCCTCTCACTGGTACTTCTCTCCTCTCACTGGTACTTCTCTCCTCTCACTGGTACTTCTCTCCTCTCACTGGTACTTCTCTCCTCTCACTGGTACTTCTCTCCTCTCACTGGTACTTCTCTCCTCTCACTGGTACTTCTCTCCTCTCACTGGTACTTCTCTCCTCTCACTGGTACTTCTCTCCTCTCACTGGTACTTCTCTCCTCTCACTGGTACTTCTCTCCTCTCACTGGTACTTCTCTCCTCTCACTGGTACTTCTCTCCTCTCACTGGTACTTCTCTCCTCTCACTGGTACTTCTCTCCTCTCACTGGTACTTCTCTCCTCTCACTGGTACTTCTCTCCTCTCACTGGTACTTCTCTCCTCTCACTGGTACTTCTCTCCTCTCACTGGTACTTCTCTCCTCTCACTGGTACTTCTCTCCTCTCACTGGTACTTCTCTCCTCTCACTGGTACTTCTCTCCTCTCACTGGTACTTCTCTCCTCTCACTGGTACTTCTCTCCTCTCACTGGTACTTCTCTCCTCTCACTGGTACTTCTCTCCTCTCACTGGTACTTCTCTCCTCTCACTGGTACTTCTCTCCTCTCACTGGTACTTCTCTCCTCTCACTGGTACTTCTCTCCTCTCACTGGTACTTCTCTCCTCTCACTGGTACTTCTCTCCTCTCACTGGTACTTCTCTCCTCTCACTGGTACTTCTCTCCTCTCACTGGTACTTCTCTCCTCTCACTGGTACTTCTCTCCTCTCACTGGTACTTCTCTCCTCTCACTGGTACTTCTCTCCTCTCACTGGTACTTCTCTCCTCTCACTGGTACTTCTCTCCTCTCACTGGTACTTCTCTCCTCTCACTGGTACTTCTCTCCTCTCACTGGTACTTCTCTCCTCTCACTGGTACTTCTCTCCTCTCACTGGTACTTCTCTCCTCTCACTGGTACTTCTCTCCTCTCACTGGTACTTCTCTCCTCTCACTGGTACTTCTCTCCTCTCACTGGTACTTCTCTCCTCTCACTGGTACTTCTCTCCTCTCACTGGTACTTCTCTCCTCTCACTGGTACTTCTCTCCTCTCACTGGTACTTCTCTCCTCTCACTGGTACTTCTCTCCTCTCACTGGTACTTCTCTCCTCTCACTGGTACTTCTCTCCTCTCACTGGTACTTCTCTCCTCTCACTGGTACTTCTCTCCTCTCACTGGTACTTCTCTCCTCTCACTGGTACTTCTCTCCTCTCACTGGTACTTCTCTCCTCTCACTGGTACTTCTCTCCTCTCACTGGTACTTCTCTCCTCTCACTGGTACTTCTCTCCTCTCACTGGTACTTCTCTCCTCTCACTGGTACTTCTCTCCTCTCACTGGTACTTCTCTCCTCTCACTGGTACTTCTCTCCTCTCACTGGTACTTCTCTCCTCTCACTGGTACTTCTCTCCTCTCACTGGTACTTCTCTCCTCTCACTGGTACTTCTCTCCTCTCACTGGTACTTCTCTCCTCTCACTGGTACTTCTCTCCTCTCACTGGTACTTCTCTCCTCTCACTGGTACTTCTCTCCTCTCACTGGTACTTCTCTCCTCTCACTGGTACTTCTCTCCTCTCACTGGTACTTCTCTCCTCTCACTGGTACTTCTCTCCTCTCACTGGTACTTCTCTCCTCTCACTGGTACTTCTCTCCTCTCACTGGTACTTCTCTCCTCTCACTGGTACTTCTCTCCTCTCACTGGTACTTCTCTCCTCTCACTGGTACTTCTCTCCTCTCACTGGTACTTCTCTCCTCTCACTGGTACTTCTCTCCTCTCCCCAGTACTTCTCCCTCTCACTGGTACTTCTCTCCTCTCACTGGTACTTCTCTCCTCTCACTGGTACTTCTCTCCTCTCACTGGTACTTCTCTCCTCTCACTGGTACTTCTCTCCTCTCACTGGTACTTCTCTCCTCTCACTGGTACTTCTCTCCTCTCACTGGTACTTCTCTCCTCTCACTGGTACTTCTCTCCTCTCACTGGTACTTCTCTCCTCTCACTGGTACTTCTCTCCTCTCACTGGTACTTCTCTCCTCTCACTGGTACTTCTCTCCTCTCACTGGTACTTCTCTCCTCTCACTGGTACTTCTCTCCTCTCACTGGTACTTCTCTCCTCTCACTGGTACTTCTCTCCTCTCACTGGTACTTCTCTCCTCTCACTGGTACTTCTCTCCTCTCACTGGTACTTCTCTCCTCTCACTGGTACTTCTCTCCTCTCACTGGTACTTCTCTCCTCTCACTGGTACTTCTCTCCTCTCACTGGTACTTCTCTCCTCTCACTGGTACTTCTCTCCTCTCACTGGTACTTCTCTCCTCTCACTGGTACTTCTCTCCTCTCACTGGTACTTCTCTCCTCTCACTGGTACTTCTCTCCTCTCACTGGTACTTCTCTCCTCTCACTGGTACTTCTCTCCTCTCACTGGTACTTCTCTCCTCTCACTGGTACTTCTCTCCTCTCACTGGTACTTCTCTCCTCTCACTGGTACTTCTCTCCTCTCACTGGTACTTCTCTCCTCTCACTGGTACTTCTCTCCTCTCACTGGTACTTCTCTCCTCTCACTGGTACTTCTCTCCTCTCACTGGTACTTCTCTCCTCTCACTGGTACTTCTCTCCTCTCACTGGTACTTCTCTCCTCTCACTGGTACTTCTCTCCTCTCACTGGTACTTCTCTCCTCTCACTGGTACTTCTCTCCTCTCACTGGTACTTCTCTCCTCTCACTGGTACTTCTCTCCTCTCACTGGTACTTCTCTCCTCTCACTGGTACTTCTCTCCTCTCACTGGTACTTCTCTCCTCTCACTGGTACTTCTCTCCTCTCACTGGTACTTCTCTCCTCTCACTGGTACTTCTCTCCTCTCACTGGTACTTCTCTCCTCTCACTGGTACTTCTCTCCTCTCACTGGTACTTCTCTCCTCTCACTGGTACTTCTCTCCTCTCACTGGTACTTCTCTCCTCTCACTGGTACTTCTCTCCTCTCACTGGTACTTCTCTCCTCTCACTGGTACTTCTCTCCTCTCACTGGTACTTCTCTCCTCTCACTGGTACTTCTCTCCTCTCACTGGTACTTCTCTCCTCTCACTGGTACTTCTCTCCTCTCACTGGTACTTCTCTCCTCTCACTGGTACTTCTCTCCTCTCACTGGTACTTCTCTCCTCTCACTGGTACTTCTCTCCTCTCACTGGTACTTCTCTCCTCTCACTGGTACTTCTCTCCTCTCACTGGTACTTCTCTCCTCTCACTGGTACTTCTCTCCTCTCACTGGTACTTCTCTCCTCTCACTGGTACTTCTCTCCTCTCACTGGTACTTCTCTCCTCTCACTGGTACTTCTCTCCTCTCACTGGTACTTCTCTCCTCTCACTGGTACTTCTCTCCTCTCACTGGTACTTCTCTCCTCTCACTGGTACTTCTCTCCTCTCACTGGTACTTCTCTCCTCTCACTGGTACTTCTCTCCTCTCACTGGTACTTCTCTCCTCTCACTGGTACTTCTCTCCTCTCACTGGTACTTCTCTCCTCTCACTGGTACTTCTCTCCTCTCACTGGTACTTCTCTCCTCTCACTGGTACTTCTCTCCTCTCACTGGTACTTCTCTCCTCTCACTGGTACTTCTCTCCTCTCACTGGTACTTCTCTCCTCTCACTGGTACTTCTCTCCTCTCACTGGTACTTCTCTCCTCTCACTGGTACTTCTCTCCTCTCACTGGTACTTCTCTCCTCTCACTGGTACTTCTCTCCTCTCACTGGTACTTCTCTCCTCTCACTGGTACTTCTCTCCTCTCACTGGTACTTCTCTCCTCTCACTGGTACTTCTCTCCTCTCACTGGTACTTCTCTCCTCTCACTGGTACTTCTCTCCTCTCACTGGTACTTCTCTCCTCTCACTGGTACTTCTCTCCTCTCACTGGTACTTCTCTCCTCTCACTGGTACTTCTCTCCTCTCACTGGTACTTCTCTCCTCTCACTGGTACTTCTCTCCTCTCACTGGTACTTCTCTCCTCTCACTGGTACTTCTCTCCTCTCACTGGTACTTCTCTCCTCTCACTGGTACTTCTCTCCTCTCACTGGTACTTCTCTCCTCTCACTGGTACTTCTCTCCTCTCACTGGTACTTCTCTCCTCTCACTGGTACTTCTCTCCTCTCACTGGTACTTCTCTCCTCTCACTGGTACTTCTCTCCTCTCACTGGTACTTCTCTCCTCTCACTGGTACTTCTCTCCTCTCACTGGTACTTCTCTCCTCTCACTGGTACTTCTCTCCTCTCACTGGTACTTCTCTCCTCTCACTGGTACTTCTCTCCTCTCACTGGTACTTCTCTCCTCTCACTGGTACTTCTCTCCTCTCACTGGTACTTCTCTCCTCTCACTGGTACTTCTCTCCTCTCACTGGTACTTCTCTCCTCTCACTGGTACTTCTCTCCTCTCACTGGTACTTCTCTCCTCTCACTGGTACTTCTCTCCTCTCACTGGTACTTCTCTCCTCTCACTGGTACTTCTCTCCTCTCACTGGTACTTCTCTCCTCTCACTGGTACTTCTCTCCTCTCACTGGTACTTCTCTCCTCTCACTGGTACTTCTCTCCTCTCACTGGTACTTCTCTCCTCTCACTGGTACTTCTCTCCTCTCACTGGTACTTCTCTCCTCTCA
>JAQNBH010000016.1:4901440-4913639 GCA_028752905.1 Cladorhizidae sp. MBARI D1340-BT2 | reverse complement strand
ATGGACACCAGATGAGAGAGCTCCTTATGCTGTGTAGCACTGAGTCATGGACACCAGATGAGAGAGCTCCTTATGCTGTACAGCACTGAGTCATGGACACCAGATGAGAGAGCTCCTTATGCTGTGTAGCACTGAGTCATGGACACCAGATGAGAGAGCTCCTTATGCTGTGTAGCACTGAGTCATGGACACCAGATGAGAGAGCTCCTTATGCTGTACAGCACTGAGTCATGGACACCAGATGAGAGAGCTCCTTATGCTGTACAGCACTGAGTCATGGACACCAGATGAGAGAGCTCCTTATGCTGTACAGCACTGAGTCATGGACACCAGATGAGAGAGCTCCTTATGCTGTGTAGCACTGAGTCATGGACACCAGATGAGAGAGCTCCTTATGCTGTGTAGCACTGAGTCATGGACACCAGATGAGAGAGCTCCTTATGCTGTACAGCACTGAGTCATGGACACCAGATGAGAGAGCTCCTTATGCTGTACAGCACTGAGTCATGGACACCAGATGAGAGAGCTCCTTATGCTGTGTAGCACTGAGTCATGGACACCAGATGAGAGAGCTCCTTATGCTGTGTAGCACTGAGTCATGGACACCAGATGAGAGAGCTCCTTATGCTGTACAGCACTGAGCCATGGACACCAGATGAGAGAGCTCCTTATGCTGTGTAGCACTGAGCCATGGACAACAGATGAGAGAGCTCCTTATGCTGTGTAGCACTGAGCCATGGACACCAGATGAGAGAGCTCCTTATGCTGTGTAGCACTGAGTCATGGACACCAGATGAGAGAGCTCCTTATGCTGTGTAGCACTGAGTCATGGACACCAGATGAGAGAGCTCCTTATGCTGTACAGCACTGAGTCATGGACACCAGATGAGAGAGCTCCTTATGCTGTACAGCACTGAGTCATGGACACCAGATGAGAGAGCTCCTTATGCTGTGTAGCACTGAGTCATGGACACCAGATGAGAGAGCTCCTTATGCTGTACAGCACTGAGTCATGGACACCAGATGAGAGAGCTCCTTATGCTGTGTAGCACTGAGTCATGGACACCAGATGAGAGAGCTCCTTATGCTGTGTAGCACTGAGTCATGGACACCAGATGAGAGAGCTCCTTATGCTGTACAGCACTGAGTCATGGACACCAGATGAGAGAGCTCCTTATGCTGTACAGCACTGAGCCATGGACACCAGATGAGAGAGCTCCTTATGCTGTGTAGCACTGAGTCATGGACACCAGATGAGAGAGCTCCTTATGCTGTGTAGCACTGAGCCATGGACACCAGATGAGAGAGCTCCTTATGCTGTACAGCACTGAGTCATGGACACCAGATGAGAGAGCTCCTTATGCTGTGTAGCACTGAGCCATGGACACCAGATGAGAGAGCTCCTTATGCTGTACAGCACTGAGTCATGGACACCAGATGAGAGAGCTCCTTATGCTGTACAGCACTGAGTCATGGACACCAGATGAGAGAGCTCCTTATGATGTACAGCACTGAGTCATGGACACCAGATGAGAGAGCTCCTTATGCTGTACAGCACTGAGTTATGGACACCAGATGAGAGAGCTCCTTATGCTGTACAGCACTGAGCCATGGACACCAGATGAGAGAGCTCCTTATGCTGTACAGCACTGAGTCATGGACACCAGATGAGAGAGCTCCTTATGCTGTGTAGCACTGAGTCATGGACACCAGATGAGAGAGCTCCTTATGCTGTGTAGCACTGAGTCATGGACACCAGATGAGAGAGCTCCTTATGCTGTGTAGCACTGAGTCATGGACACCAGATGAGAGAGCTCCTTATGCTGTACAGCACTGAGTCATGGACACCAGATGAGAGAGCTCCTTATGCTGTACAGCACTGAGTCATGGATATCAGATGAGAGAGCTCCTTATGCTGTGTAGCACTGAGACATGGACACCAGATGAGAGAGCTCCTTATGCTGTACAGCACTGAGTCATGGACACCAGATGAGAGAGCTCCTTATTCTGTACAGCACTGAGTCATGGACACCAAATGAGAGAGCTCCTTATGCTGTACAGCACTGAGTCATGGACACCAGATGAGAGAGCTCCTTATGCTGTACAGCACTGAGTCATGGACACCAAATGAGAGAGCTCCTTATGCTGTGTAGCACTGAGTCATGGACACCAGATGAGAGAGCTCCTTATGCTGTGTAGCACTGAGTCATGGACACCAGATGAGAGAGCTCCTTATGCTGTGTAGCACTGAGCCATGGACACCAGATGAGAGAGCTCCTTATGCTGTACAGCACTGAGTCATGGACACCAGATGAGAGAGCTCCTTATGCTGTGTAGCACTGAGCCATGGACACCAGATGAGAGAGCTCCTTATGCTGTACAGCACTGAGTGATGGACACCAGATGAGAGAGCTCCTTATGCTGTACAGCACTGAGTCATGGACACCAGATGAGAGAGCTCCTTATGCTGTACAGCACTGAGTCATGGACACCAGATGAGAGAGCTGCTTATGCTGTACAACACTGAGTCATGGACACCAGATGAGAGAGCTCCTTATGCTGTACAGCACTGACCCATGGATACCAGATGAGAGAGCTCCTTATGCTGTACAGCACTGAGTCATGGACACCAGATGAGAGAGCTCCTTATGCTGTGTAGCACTGAGTCATGGACACCAGATGAGAGAGCTCCTTATGCTGTACAGCACTGAGTCATGGACACCAGATGAGAGAGCTCCTTATGCTGTGTAGCACTGAGTCATGGACACCAGATGAGAGGGCTCCTTATGCTGTACAGCACTGAGTCATGGACACCAGATGAGAGAGCTCCTTATGCTGTGTAGCACTGAGTCATGGACACCAGATGAGAGAGCTCCTTATGCTATACAGCACTGAGTCATGGACACCAGATGAGAGAGCTCCTTATGCTGTGTAGTACTGAGTCATGGACACCAGATGAGAGAGCTCCTTATGCTGTACAGCACTGAGTCATGGACACCAGATGAGAGAGCTCCTTATGCTGTACAGCACTGAGTCATGGACATCAGATGAGAGAGCTCCTTATGCTGTACAGCACTGAGTCATGGACACCAGATGAGAGAGCTCCTTATGCTGTACAGCACTGAGTCATGGACACCAGATGAGAGAGCTCCTTATGCTGTGTAGCACTGAGTCATGGACACCAGATGAGAGAGCTCCTTATGCTGTGTAGCACTGAGTCATGGACACCAGATGAGAGAGCTCCTTATGCTGTGTAGCACTGAGTCATGGACACCAGATGAGAGAGCTCCTTATGCTGTACAGCACTGAGTCATGGACACCAGATGAGAGAGCTCCTTATGCTGTACAGCACTGAGTCATGGACACCAGATGAGAGAGCTCCTTATGCTGTGTAGCACTGAGTCATGGACACCAGATGAGAGAATTCCTTATGCTGTACAGCACTGAGTCATGGACACCAGATGAGAGAGCTCCTTATGCTGTACAGCACTGAGCCATGGACACCAGATGAGAGAGCTCCTTATGCTTTGTAGCACTGAGCCATGGACACCAGATGAGAGAGCTCCTTATGCTGTGCAGCACTGAGTCATGGACACCAGATGAGAGAGCTCCTTATGCTGTACAGCACTGAGTCATGGACACCAGATGAGAGAGCTCCTTATGCTGTACAGCACTGAGTCATGGACACCAGATGAGAGAGCTCCTTATGCTGTGTAGCACTGAGTCATGGACACCAGATGAGAGAGCTCCTTATGCTGTGTAGCACTAAGTCATGGACACCAGATGAGAGAGCTCCTTATGCTGTGTAGCACTGAGTCATGGACACCAGATGAGAGAGCTCCTTATGCTGTGTAGCACTGAGCCATGGACACCAGATGAGAGAGCTCCTTATGCTGTACAGCACTGAGTCATGGACACCAGATGAGAGAGCTCCTTATGCTGTGTAGCACTGAGTCATGGACACCAGATGAGAGAGCTCCTTATGCCGTATAGCACTGAGTCATGGACACCAGATGAGAGAGCTCCTTATGCTGTACAGCACTGAGTCATGGACACCAGATGAGAGAGCTCCTTATGCTGTACAGCACTGAGTCATGGGCACCAGATGAGAGAGCTCCTTATGCTGTGTAGCACTGAGTCATGGACACCAGATGAGAGAGCTCCTTATGCTGTACAGCACTGAGTCATGGACACCAGATGAGAGAGCTCCTTATGCTGTGTAGCACTGAACCATGGGCACCAGATGAGAGAGCTCCTTATGCTGTGTAGCACTGAGTCATGGACACCAGATGAGAGAGCTCCTTATGCTGTACAGCACTGAGCCATGGACACCAGATGAGAGAGCTCCTTATGCTGTACAGCACTGAGTCATGGACACCAGATGAGAGAGCTCCTTATGCTGTACAGCACTGAGTCATGGACACCAGATGAGAGTGCTCCTTATGCTGTACAGCACTGAGCCATGGACACCAGATGAGAGAGCTACTTATGCTGTACAGCACTGAGTCATGGACACCAGATGAGAGAGCTCCTTATGCTGTGTAGCACTGAGTCATGGACACCAGATGAGAGAGCTCCTTATGCTGTGTAGCACTGAGTCATGGACACCAGATGAGAGAGCTCCTTATGCTGTGTAGCACTGAGTCATGGACACCAGATGAGAGAGCTCCTTATGCTGTACAGCACTGAGTCATGGACACCAGATGAGAGAGCTCCTTATGCTCTACAGCACTGAGTCATGGACACCAGATGAGAGAGCTCCTTATGCTGTACAGCACTGAGTCATGGACATCAGATGAGAGAGCTCCTTATGCTGTGTAGCACTGAGCCATGGACACCAGATGAGAGAGCTCCTTATGCTGTACAGCACTGAGTCATGGACACCAGATGAGAGAGCTCCTTATTCTGTACAGCACTGAGTCATGCACACCAGATGAGAGAGCTCCTTATGCTGTACAGCACTGAGTCATGGACACCAGATGAGAGAGCTCCTTATGCTGTACAGCACTGAGTCATGGACACCAGATGAGAGAGCTCCTTATGCTGTGTAGCACTGAGTCATGGACACCAGATGAGAGAGCTCCTTATGCTGTGTAGCACTGAGTCATGGACACCAGATGAGAGAGCTCCTTATGCTGTGTAGCACTGAGCCATGGACACCAGATGAGAGAGCTCCTTATGCTGTACAGCACTGAGTCATGGACACCAGATGACAGAGCTCCTTATGCTGTGTAGCACTGAGCCATGGACACCAGATGAGAGAGCTCCTTATCTTATGCTGTATGTGATGGGAAAACCCTTCTGCTAGGAAAGCTCCTTGATTTCCTACAGATCCGCTCTCCACACCCGCCACCAACTTAGATTCTAGTCTCACACCAAAACCCAGTTAGTCGAAATCAATCCACTTCCCGGATTGTATTACCCCTTACGAAAAGGACTGGTATATTTGGACAATAGTAAACTTACTACAACAAGACCAATTATATACAATTAAGACGCTCAGACGATAATACGCTAGCGATACAACTTTTCTCAATCAAACTCTAAACTACAACAGTTCAGTCTCTAGGACACTCCTTCGCAACCAATCAGAATCCTTGTACGTTACCCGTTTCCAGGGTACGCCCTTTCAGGGTTTCCACTACCGGATTCTGCGGTCGTGTCAGCTAGCGCCTTCCCAGACCTCCGGCGCTCCACCAAGGTCGCGTCCAGCAGCACATCACCAACCACCCGTTCCATGTCCTCCCCCCCCACTTCACGCAGTGGCTCTGTCTCTGTCTTCAGGCCCAGCCTCGGGGAGGAAGCAGTCACGGACAAAGGAGAGAGATTCCCTGACACTCCCTCCACCTTAGCTCGAGAGCCCTGGTCTCGACTTAACCCGTCGGCGTTCGCATTCGCCGTTCCAGCTCGATGGGTCACACTAAAATCATAGCCAAAGCCCATCCGGCCAGCCTCCCATGACTATCCTTCATGGTTGCCAGGTGAGTTAATGGATCATGGTCGGTCTCCACCTTGAACTTATATCCTCCAATATATGTTCGAAAATGTTTGATACCAGTTACGATGGCTAACGCCTCTCTTTCAATAGCAGAGTATTTTTGTTCCCGTGGCAACAACTTGCGGGATCCATAGGCTACTGGATGTTCGGTTCCATCTTCCTCTCGCTGGCTCAACACATAACCAAGTCCCGTGGCTGAAGCATCAGTTTGGATGATGAACATCCTCTCCCAGTTTGGGGACGTCAGTACCGGTTTACTGGTAAGGGCACCTTTCAATAACTGAAATGCCTTCTCGCATTCTTCCGTCCATGTCACTTTATTTTCTTTGTTATTCCTGGTCAATTCTGTGAGGGGGTTGGCAATCGTGGAGAAGCCCGGTATGAATCGGCGGTAGTATCCGCACAGGCCAAGAAACGCTCTCACTTGTTTCTTGGTCTGCGGCTGCTGATAATTCTTCACTGCTTCAATCTTGCATTCCATCGGCTTGATGACTCCTCCTCCCACCACGTGACCCAGGTATACACAACTGTTTACTCCCATACTGCACTTGCTCTCTTTAATGTGTAGGCCAGCCGCTCGTAGCTTGCCAAACACAATGTTGAGGTGCCGAAGATGCTCCTCCCACGTCTCACTGTGGATCAAGATGTCATCCAAGTAAGCAGTAGTAAACTCATGGAGGCCGTGCAAAACCTGGTCCATCAGGTGCTGGAATGTCGATGGTGCCGTGACCAACCCGAAGGGCATGGTCAGAAACTGATATTTGCCATGGGGTGTGACAAACGCCGTCTTTTCCCTGCTTTCCTTTGCCAGGGGCACCTGATAGTACCCCTTCGATAAATCCAGCGTCGTGATGAACCTTGATCCTCCAATGTCGTTGATAAGTGTTTCTATGTTTGGTAATGGGTAAGGATCTCCTCGGGTGATGTTGTTTAGCTTGCGATAATCTACGCACATTCTTATCTTGCCATCTTTCTTTTTTACTAGGACGATGGGCGCCGCCCAGGGGCTCTTGGATGGTTCGATAATCTGTTGTTGTAACAATGTCTTGATCTCTTCACGCAAGGCTTCTTCAGACTTGTGGGCCAACTTGTAAGGGGGCAACCGAATCGGAAATGCGTCTCCCGTTGGTATCTCGTGCTCTATCAATGACGTCCTGCCAGGGTCATCCTGGATGATGTCCTGAAATGTTTCCTTTAATGCAGTGAGTTGGTCCCGTTGGAGGAGGGTTAGAGAGTCCTCCTTTATTCGGTCATTCGTGTCGAATGCGTCGTCTTCCTCTTCTAGGGCCAAGAACACTGCAGGGGTAGGGGAAGCCCACTCCTTCATGGCATTGACATGGAAGGTCTTAATCTTCCTCCCGGTGTCCACCCTGTAGGTCACTTCCGTCACTTTCTCTGTGATGATGAAGGGACCCTGCCACTCGTTCAACAGTTTGTTCATTTTCCGAGGTCGAAACACCAGTACATAGTCGCCCACGAGGAACTCTCTCAATACTGCTTTCCGATCGTGGTACCTTTTCTGTGTCTGTTTTTCCTTTTCCTCTTTCTCTCTCGCCATTTCCCGAACCATTTCGGTGTTGGCTCGCATCACTTGCATATAGCGTGTCAAGTTCATCTCACTGACTTTTTCTTTCCCTTTCCAATAGCTTGCTAGGTCATCTAATGGTAACCTCATCTCCCTCCCGAACAGAAGGTGGAATGGAGAGAAGCCTGTCGTCTTATGGACGGTGCCCCGATACGACCATAGGACAAACGGCAGACACTTGTCCCATTCGACTTGGGGATCTTGTGTGAGTTTCCGCAGAAGATACTTGAGTGTGTGGTTGAATCTCTCCACCATTCCGTCCGTTTCCGGGTGATAGGGGGAGGTTCGCATCTGCCGGATGCCAGTTGCTTGACAATACTGTCGGACAACTTCTGATCTGAAGTTAGACCCATTGTCCGTGAGTAACTCTCTGGGTGCTCCCAGTCTCGCAGTGACATCTATGAGACAGTTAACCACAGTCTCCGCTGTTGCATCCTTGAGTGGGAATGCCTCCGGCCACCTTGTGCTGTAGTCCATGAGGACCAGGATGTATTTGTTTCCAGACCGTGTTCGCTTAAGGGGACCAAATATGTCCATGGCCACTCGCTGGAAAGGCTCTTGCATGATGGGTAAGGAGTGCAAGGGTGCTTTCGTCACCACCGCAGGACCAGCCTTCTGACAGATTGGACACGATCTGCACAATTCTCTGACATCTCTGGCGATGCCTGGCCAGTCGAAACGCCTCCGTATGGTCTCGAGTGTCCTCTCTCGACCGAAATGTCCCGCAATCGGAGCATTGTGAGCCATCTGCAATACTCTTGTTCTGCCTACTCGTGGTACCATCACCAGGTCCTTTCCATTGGAATGGTATGGTTTCCTCATCAGTACTTTGTCCTTCCAAAAGTAAGAACTACTTCTCTTCTTTGTTTTATTTCTTATGTTCTCCAATGTAGGATGCTCGCACTGTAACTTTTGGAGTTGGTTCGGAGTGATGGTCTCGAATACTTTAGCCTCCACTTCAGCTCCGACAGTTTCTTCCTCATTGTTGTGCAGGTCCTCCAGGTCCGGTTGGGTATTAATTTCAAATTCCTCCTCAACCTCTTTCTCGTTTTCCTCCGCTTCATCTCCAATGTCACTGGACTCGACAGGGTGGATCACTGGTCCATCCCGGTCTTGTTGGATGGCAGCATCCTCTTCGACTTGAGTTTGTGCCCGTCGTTGGGCTCGGGTCGTCACCAATACAGACTCAGTAATTGGTGGTTGGGTAAGGGTCGTCACTACTTCAGACTCAGTGGCTTTGGATGTGGGTGGGGTTGACTCCATTTCCTCTCGGATGTCGGTTTCCAACGCTTCCTCCACATACTTCCTAAACCTCGGAATGTCTCGTCCCAACAGCATACCTGAGGTCAGGTGTTTTGAAACTCCCATAGCCAATTCACACTTCTTGCCATCTAGTTCAACAATTACTCGAGCTGCTGGGAAGAGGATCTTACCAGAACTGGCTGTGGCGAAGGGAATCTTCCACCTCAAATAGTCTCTGCTGTTAACGTATCGGGGATGTACCATTGACTTGGTGCACCCGGTATCGATGAGAGCGGTTACAGGTTGTCCATTCACCCTGACAAACTTCGTCCATTTCTGGCTTTGTCGTTCCCGTATTAGACTAACCGAGTGTGCACCTTCACTCTTGATTACGTCCAATCGTACTCTGCAGTCTTTCTGCATGTGGCCTTTCTTTCCACACCTGTAGCACGTTACCAGCTTCATATCTCGGTAAGGGGTGGTCTGACCATCCTTTTCCGTGCTCAGTTGCAGCTGCTTGGTTTGTGGGATCGTATTGCGAGTCGGGGTGTCTTTCTTCGGTGGGTGGAACCGGTCTCGCTGTTCGGATCGCTTTGCATCGACTTCCTTTCTTTGGTTTCCGATGAACCGGACTACAGTCTTAGTCAGTCCATCATAGCCTTGAGGATTCAAATTCCTCATCTGAGTTTGAAGCCATCTTGGGAGTTTTTGTAATGCCAATTCATATAGCACCACCTTTGCAACATCCTCATCTGTCGAGGTCACCCATTGAGAAAAAGACTGCTTGAATGATCTCATCCAAGCATCGGGGTTGTTCATATCAAAGGTGGTCTCAAAAACTCTTCGTCTGTATGTTTCCTCGGAGATGTGGTAAGTTTCCAAAAGGATACGTTTCACTTCTTCGTAATCCGCCTGGTCTCCGGCAGGTAAGGCATTCACCGCTGTTAGTCCCTGTCCTGACAAGGAACTCCTTAGATATACACTCCATAGGTGCTCGGGCCAGGCTGCTGCTCGGGCTGTCACTTCGAAGGATCCTAGATAGGCACCCATATCATCCGTGCCTTCGAGGAATTTCTGTACTGTCAGCCTTGGTGGTTGGGGAGGTAGAGCCGGAACAACCACTGCTGGAGCAGGTTGTCTGGCATCCACCAATAACTGTGCCCAATGTTGTTGCTGTTGGGCTTGTAGCCTTCTGTCCTCTGCCCGATCCAGCAACAACTGTTGGCGATCTTCCTCTCGTCTCTGGTCCTCCCTTCTTACTCGGTTTGCCTCCGTTTCCAGCCAGGTAGTCATGAAGCGAGCAAGAGGTAGTTCTTCCTCTTCGCCTCTCAGCAGGACGGGTGGATCAGCTGGAGTTTGTCGTCCTTCGAGTTGACTAGCTTGACTCCTCAGAATTCGATCCTCCCCTGCCCGCTGTCTATGTTGTTGACGTTCTTCTGACATGATGTTCGAGCCGAGTAGATAATCAAACAGGAAACTAATTTGTTCACAACCAAAAATGCCAACTAATACAAAAACAACTTAAATATACGTGCACCCGAAGGCAAAAAACCACTCAAAATTCCTACTTCAGGGTCTGGTTTCACAGGTCCCAAGGTATGAATAACCTGGACCGTTTCCCTGTCTAACACTACGCTATCAACTCTGGGAGCTATATAGCAGTGTAGACAATTCCTGTCAACAGCAACACAATTGCTCAACAGTATTCCCCACCAGAACCTCTCACCTTAGGTCTGGTACAATTGGTAAGTACTGACCTCTCACCTTAGGTCACAAACACAACTAAGAATTCTCTTAGTTAACCCAAGACACCTCTCTCTCAGGCTATCTAGTCACTGGACACTACCTCTCACTTAGATAGCTGCCACCACTGTGATGGGAAAACCCTTCTGCTAGGAAAGCTCCTTGATTTCCTTCAGATCCGCTCTCCACACCCGCCACCAACTTAGATTCTAAAAACCCAGTTAGTCGAAATCAATCCACTTCCCGGATTGTATTACCCCTTACGAAAAGGACTGGTATATTTGGACAATAGTAAACTTACTACAACAAGACCATATATACAATTAAGACGCTCAGACGATAATACTCTAGCGATACAACTTTACTCAATCAATCTCTAAACTACAACAGTTTAGTCTCCAGGACACTCCTTCGCAACCAATCAGAATCCTTGTACGTCACCCGTTTCCAGGGTACGCCCTTTCAGGGTTTCCACTACCGGATTCTGCGGTCGTGTCAGCTTGCGCCTTCCCAGACCTCCGGCGCTCCACCAAGGTCGCGTCCAGCAGCACATCACCAACCACCCGTTCCATGTCCTCCCCCCCCACTTCACGCAGTGGCTCTGTCTCTGTCTTCAGGCCCAGCCTCGGGGAGGAAGCAGTCACGGACAAAGGAGAGAGATTCCCTGACACTGTACAGCACTGAGTCATGGACACCAGATGAGAGAGCTCCTTATGCTGTACAGCACTGAGTCATGGACACCAGATGAGAGAGCTCCTTATGCTGTACAGCACTGAGTCATGGACACCAGATGAGTGAGCTCCTTATGCTGTACAGCACTGACCCATGGATACCAGATGAGAGAGCTCCTTATGCTGTACAGCACTGGTCATGGACACCAGATGAGAGAGCTCCTTATGCTGTGTAGCACTGAGTCATGGACACCAGATGAGAGAGCTCCTTATGCTGTGTAGCACTGAGTCATGGACACCAGATGAGAGAGCTCCTTATGCTGTACAGCACTGAGTCATGGATACCAGATGAGAGAGCTCCTTATGCTGTACAGCACTGAGTCATGGACACCAGATGAGAGAGCTCCTTATGCTGTACAGCACTGAGTCATGGACACCAGATGAGAGAGCTCCTTATGCTGTACAGCACTGAGTCATGGACACCAGATGAGAGAGCTCCTTATGCTGTGTAGCACTGAGTCATGGACACCAGATGAGAGAGCTCCTTATGCTGTGTAGCACTGAGTCATGGACACCAGATGAGAGAGCTCCTTATGCTGTACAGCACTGAGTCATGGGCACCAGATGAGAGAGCTCCTTATGCTGTACAGCACTGAGTCATGGCCACCAGATGAGAGAGCTCCTTATGCTGTACAGCACTGAGTCATGGACACCAGATGAGAGAGCTCCTTATGCTGTGTAGCACTGAGCCATGGACACCAGATGAGAGAGCTCCTTATGCTGTACAGCACTGAGTCATGGCCACCAGATGAGAGAGCTCCTTATGCTGTACAGCACTGAGTCATGGACACCAGATGAGAGAGCTCCTTATGCTGTAAAGCACTGAGTTATGGACACCAGTTGAGAGAGCTCCTTATGCTGTACAGCACTGAGTCATGGACACCAGATGAGAGAGCTCCT
>JAQNBH010000016.1:4782475-4901340 GCA_028752905.1 Cladorhizidae sp. MBARI D1340-BT2 | reverse complement strand
CCGTCAGTGTGGGTAATACATTCTGGATTGCGCGTGGAAACCAGACCCGTCGCAACAAGGTGAAAGCATTCATGCCAAACGCACGCGCCGCCTCAAGTTCGCCTTTGTTGACGCTTTTGAATGCACCGCGCATGATTTCTCCAGAATAACCCCGCCACGCTCAGTGAAAATGCCAAAATGGCATAGGGAAAGGCATCCCGCAATAGGGGCCAAATGAAGCTTTCACGGATGCCGGGGATGGACGGAAACACAGAGCCAAGCCCATAGTAAATCAACCAAAGTTGAATCAATAGCGGCGTTCCGCGTATGACCGCACAAAATCCGCGCGCCAGCCATGCCAATACGGCTGGTCCGGTCACCTGCACCAAACCAATCGGGGTTGCCAGACTCATCCCTAAGACAATGGAAATCACCAATAATTTAAGGGTTATCCACAGCCCATCAAGAAATTTTGGGGTGTATTCAGCGAGCCAATACCATTCCATGCGTAATCCTATTATATCCTGCTATGATAAATCAGCCTATGATAAATCAGGTTGACCGCGCCGATAATGGCGTTCCAGCAACCTAAAAATGAAGTTTGATATGAGACTGACACAGAGATAGAGAAACCCAGCCGCCAAATAGAACATCAAATACGATTTGGTGCTACCCGCAGCCTGCTTGGTCTCAAGCGCAAGTTCACTGAACCCAACAACCGCCAGAAGTGCGGTGTCTTTGGTAACAATCAACCACAAATTAGCCAGCCCGGGTAACGCAAGTGGTATCATAGCCGGGATGATGATTCGGCGATGCCTGAGCAACCATGACATACCGCAGGCTTTCGCCGCTTCCACCTGACCGGGTGGCACGGTAATAATCGCGCCACGAATGACTTCAATACTATACGCACCTTGAACGAAGCCAAGCACATAGATGCCCGCCGTTAAACCGCTGATGTCAGTCCGCTCAAACCCGAGAGACTCCAGCAGTTGGTTGAGTAAATCCGTGCCCGCGTAGTAGAGCAACAATATCAGCACCAACTCGGGAACCGCCCGAACCAGCGTTGTATAGATTTCAAGCGACCAGCGAAGGGTGGGACCGCCGTATATCTTTCCGAGCGCGCCACTCAACCCAATCAATAATCCAAGCGCGTAAGCACCAAGGCAATTTCCAGCGTCATCCCTAAACCACGGAGCAGATTACCGCCCCACCCGGGCGGTGAAAACGCAAGTAACTCCAGTCCTAGTGCTTCAAGCACGTTCCTTTGGTTCCATTTATGGTGATTGCTTGCGAATTGAAATTGACAGCAATATAGCGGATGACTCGGATCCCCCCGCCTGCTCTACTGCCTATTATCTTGTGCCGTAAATGTCGAAGTCGAAATATTTAGCCGAAATTCTTTGAAAAGTGCCGTCCGCTCGAATTTGGACAATCGCTTTATTAAATTTTTTCTCTCAACTCGGTATCTCCTTACGCATTCCGCCACCAACGCCAAGGACCAAATATCGCAACATCATTCAGCTCACCCGCGATTTCGCAACAAGCACCCTGGGTACTGTTCAAAAATGGTTGCATAGCAAGGAGTCCCCTACCACCGCATCAATACGACCCGCGACCAAATCCTGATTATGCTCATCAAAAGTGGCGTAGGTCTTAATGCTTGCCGCTGAATCAGTAAAATGTTTGGTCGCAAAGGCGGCGTGGGTACTCGCTTCATTTTAAATGCAGTGATTATGCCTGAGCAACAGCAGCAATCTCCAGATACTGTGATGATGACGCTGCCAAGGAAATGAAACTCCTCCAAAACATTTTATACAACGGAGGTTGGGAGAGGACATCATTGTTTCACGATGATGTCATCAATTCCCTTGAACTGAAGGATCTGGTTTTTGGTCCTGGTAGAGAGCACACTAATGGAGAAACAAACAGTAGACACTCTATTTTTATATTCACCCAAACTTGGCAAAGTTAAATCCAAGAATTTCCAACCAAATCTTTTGTCGGTGGGTCGGGGGGGGGGGGGGGGGGGGGGACGGTTACTCTTCTTAATTCACACTCAAAAAGTACAAAGAGTACAGTGGTCATTTTCAAGCTGACCACAAATTACTTCGTATATAAAGGCAAGTGTTGAAAAGCACATGTTCCTGAGAGCAACCTGCCATGCTTGTTTTTGTTGACATAAAGAACGAGCGTATCATGCTTCAGCTACTTGACTTTCATTGTAATGCTGAACTTGACTATACATGACAGAATAAGTTTGAGGTGCAGATGCGAGAGGTTTCACAATCATTTGCCTCGATGATAAGCACATCATCAAGGTTCCCTTGTGGCAGTAGTGGACTGGAGCAAGAAGGTCATAGTCAGGGCTAATTCGAGTGTCCAAGTTGATGATCAAGATTACACTAAAGCCAAGGTTGTACCATCCGTGACCCTTCTCTGTGATGCGCCTGAAAGTCTGAGTGAGACATTCCACCGAGATAATGTTTTCCTCTCTTTTAAAGACTCAGTCTTTCAACCATCAGGTCCGTGTAAACATGCTTCAGAACTCGAAAAAAAAGTGCTGTCTGGTAACACTAGCTCTATTCTTGTGTACACTGTTGAGACCAGACCATCACCAGATTAGACATATTTCTTCATTTGTCAACTGCACAGCACAATTTCCAAAATCTATCATGTCACTGCTAAATCTTGGGTTCAAGTCCATTGAAGCGATAAATATGTCCAACATGATGGAAGGAAATGAGAAGCTCATCAAGAACTGTAATTCAATGGATGACATCCATCAAGTTGCCTCAAAAGAATCCAGATCTAGGACTTGCTTACAATGACAGCATGCAGTCTCAAATTTTTCCCCTCGCTGGGGTTTCCAACTGGCTTAAACTTAAGGACAACTTGCCTAAGTTGAAAGTCCAAGCAGAAAGGAAGATTTATGCGAAAGAAGATATGAAATTGATGCCTCTGTTCAGAGGTCAGATAGTTGGCAAGTTCAACTGAAGTCGTGTGAGAAACTTTGATGAATTTATGGAACACTGATGCATGTGGCGACGATACTTAAAAAAATGTGAAGAAGATGATTGTCAATTTTGCAAACCACCAACTACCTAGGCTCCCATCATAATAATGTGTTTGAAAAGTTGAATGTGCTCCCTGGTCCAGTCAAAAAGGATGCTGACCATTTGAAGATTTCTGTGTATGGGAAGTCCACTATTGAGAAAGATCGACGTCACTTTCACCGAGTACCAAAAAGAAGACGATGAGAAGCCTACAAAAATGTTTTGAATGACCAGTGAAACCATTCGCGATGCCTTGGTCTGTAGAGATCGTTTGAAACCACGGTGTCTTGAGTCCAAAAGGAAACTGATTCCGTCATATGTGGAAAAGCTGACCTATATTCTAAGACAGCCATTATGCATCCACACAACCAAGGAACACATTGCATGACTCTTGCAGCTGCTTTATATTTATAACATAGATGAAACTAGGATCCATGGTGACCTCTTTTTAGTCCATGTACTGTGTGTGGATTGAACTGTCTCGCAAGTGGTACAATATTCCCAGAGAGCTACCACTTGTTCTCTCTTGTGTTGCCAAGAGCTACCTCAGAGCTTTGAGGGGATAGTAGCTCCTCACCACTCCTCTTATCAACTTCAGGGTCATCAATGCAGCTATATCTGTGGAGTGTTTGTTGACCTCAGGCCAATTTCTGATGAAATGAAGCATAACTTCCAGACAGGTCACCCCATCTATACGGAGTGTTCAGCTCATGACAGAAGGAACAAGAAAAAAGACTGCTCCTCAAGCATCCACATTTTGTATTGATGTTAATATATATATATATATATATATAATATAAATATAAATATATATATAATATATAAATATATATAATATAAATATATATAATATAAATATATATATAAATATATAATATATAAATATATATATATAATATATATATATTTTGTACCCAATCATAACGATAGTTATTTTTAATTTTAATTTTTAAATCACTTTCTCGATTTCAAATATTCACTCGACGTTTCGACTAGATGCTCTAGCCTTCATGATTTTAATGTCATTATGTCAACTGAGAGTTCATCGAGAGATTATTTTTTTGCTTTGTTTTAAATCCCATGTTGGAAAAAATGTCTTTCATAGAATATCACTTTCATAGAATATCATCATAGAATATCAAGTACTCGAGCACACAATGTATTGCAAGCATGCATGTCTACTGCCAAGCATATATGTGATAGGATTTGAGAAAAGGGCCCACTTCGCCAAAAACAATTTTTTTTGCATTATTTGGCGAGGTTAAAGTGCAAGGATAGCTAAGTGGAATGGTACTGGAATTGTGCCTTGATCTAATGCCATTCCAAAGTTATACACAGTTTTGCTTCCGTGCTTCACAACACCCTCAAACGAGAAAACGTGTATTGAAATTTCCCCAGTGTTGTTTTACGCGAAACTCCATGTCACGCATTGATGGTGTCACATTTTCAATCGCTACGCTGTTGATTTAGGTTCCTATGGAAACCAAAGGGAAATTCCTGCATGCCCGTATTTTCATTCCATGTACGCGTTAGCTTCGCGTGGCTTCTTTATTTTTATCTAACTGCTCGCTTGGATGGAAGGAAGCGCTTCTTGGCTTTGAAGCTTTGCAGAAAGATTGAGCAATGATCCGAGATTCCTCTGAGGTTATTTGTGAAAATATGATTCATAACCTTGATAGCTATTTCAGGCCCTAGTGCAAAATCAGTTTTTGGGCGAAGTGGGCCCTTTTCTCAGATTGTATCACGTGCCTACTTCATGTACTTTGTCTTGAGCTTTTTTGAAAAGTTTTCCTGGAGGTAGTTATTAGAAGATTGGTTTTGTATGTGCTTGTTTTATGTGTAAGTAAATGAAGGCGGTGGACGTGTAGCAAGAACAAAGTGTGAAAATGCAACTTGCTTGTAAAGCTAAGCATGTTATCGTCCAAGCTCTACATGGCTGACTGGAGAAAAGTCAAAGTGCTTCTAGTACGCATTCTAGTTGAGCTAAGCATTAGTTATCCAGCCATCCAATACTCATAGGAGAAAAGTCCTAGTGCTTTTAGTAAGTATTCTAGTACTATCTTTCCCTACAGCTAGTTCACTAAGCGTCTTTATTGAGTCATGTAACTTGCTTGTGGTTTTCTAGCAGACTATTCATCCAAAGCCATAAGCTCCACCCTGACAGTCCCCTTGATAGCAACACTCAACTACGTTGTGGTCGGTATGTACCTTACCGACCTCAACCAGTTAGATGACCCTTTACCATTTAAAATAATATGATTTTTAAAATGGTAAAGGGTGGCTGTCTACTTTTCTTTCTTTAACATGCCAGTCCAATGTAGTTCTAATTAAAACTTTAATTAAAACATTGTTCTCTTTTGTCTATTTGTTTTATTATTTCTGATTGAGTGAGTAGTGCAGCAGATTAAGTTGCCCGTACAACATATGAAGCTGCTCGAGAAAGACAATCCCATACAACCCTCGAAACAGTAGCAACTGTGTTGCTAATATAACCTAGTTGCCAAGATTTGAGTATGGCCACAGCTTTTGCTACTCTATCAATTGCCTTGGCCTCTACACAAGAAGGCTGCAGTGGGAAAGTTGAGAGGCATTCAACTACTTTCAGAGTAACCACATTTGGACTTGTCAAACCTGTATATCATGATGCACATGTCAACCCAAGCCAGGATTCTACAGACAAAACTCCCGTGCCTGAGATGGATATACCATTTGGACCTATCTAGCTGGGTAAGATCCACAGAGTACAATATCGAAACTCAAGATTGTGAAGATCTATTCCGCAGGCTTATTGAAATTAAATGGCCCTTCAGTATGAAGAATGCCCATCCCTCATCTCGAGGAAAGTAATGGTAATTTCATACTGTCGAGAAAGCACAATTATACCATTACTTAAATTATACCATTACTTATTTCTTATTTATTATCATTACTTATTTATTATTTATTTTTTATTTATTAATTTATGTATTAATTTAATATTTAATCAATTATATTATTGTGGTTTTATTTGTTTATCGTTTATTTATTATATATGTATATATATATTATTTATGCATTTAATTATTATTAAATTAATTTTTTTAAATTTTATATTTTACATCTGGTGCACGTGCTAGGTGCATGTACTGGCACGTGGTGGATAGCTAGCTACGGGTATATAACGGGCTCACGTGAGCCTTAGCGTCTCATTATTCCTGATGAAGACTAGAGCATCTAGTTGAAACGTCAAGTATACAATTTGAAGGTGATTATAACAATTATACTTTCATATATAAGGCAAAGTAGTTATTTTGGGGCATTCATACTGTGATTTGGTATGAGGGACTCCCTCCATGTGTTATACGGAGACATCATGGGGCTGGCTTCGATAATTCCAAAGCTGGTGGCTTTTTTAGTTCACATTATCCTGCCCGAAGTTCTTTGTTGGGAAGAAACGCCAGACAATGTAAATCAGTCGCCATCGCCAACTTCCAGTAATATATTTTGTATCTGCAGACAAAGCGAATTCCAAAAAGCTGCTTTGTTGAATGGTGACCTTGTCTGGGAAACGCCCACCCCAACACTTGGAAAGAAATGACATTCTTCCCGCATGGTATAATTCGAATCATGAATTATATCGCGTCATGTTCTTCTCGTACAATAAGACGTAGCACTTTGAGCTTCAAAGTTGGTAAGGCTACCAATAAGTATAATAGTCCAGACACAAATACAATCAGGACACAGCTGCTTACATGCTGGTGGCATAGTATTCTTAATAACTTCTTATGAAGGCCATTTAATGATAAATTCTAAATGACATGCATCATTTCCAACCACTTGGGGAAGCTTCCAAATGCAGCTTCCAAATATATATATATTGGAACGTGATGCCAAGTGTAGCTGGGGAGATACGTGGTTAAGAGAACAGAATAAATACGACAATAAATGCCCGTGACAAGCCATGTGCATTCATCATCACCTTTGAGATCAAAACACCACAAGATTGAAGGGCTAACCATTCTTTTAATTGGTATTGATTTCTCTGTTTACTGTTCAGTGTGTGCAGATACGAGATCGTCGGGGTCATTTTCATTGAACCGTTGCTCCTTCTAAAGCAAATATTTTCTTCTCCACTTACCAAATCTCTTCTTCTACTTATAGCTCTCCTTTTTCATTCCATATCTCTTCACTTCCCTCTTATCTTCTAATCTGACGCACCTCCTTTGATAATTGACGTTGATTTTCTTCGTCTTGAAATCTTTACTCATCATCTTTCTCAGTTTCTCCCCATCCTGACATCTCCTTCTTCAAGACATCTTTCACATCCTTCCTGAACTTGCCCTTTGCACCTCCCCCTTTCTTCTAGACTCATTGTTTTCTTTCATCTCTTCCAAGCTTCTTCTTCCTTCTGAAACTTCTCCTTTTCCGCTCATTATCCTGGAGTAGGCTATATTTAGCTCTACTTGTCTGGCCAATCTGTTCATATTCACTCCTTTAAGTCGATGTGAAGAAAGGTATTCCTTACGACTGAAGGAACATAATCTGGATAGTGGATGACTCTGGACAGTGGATGACTCTGGACAGTGGATGACTCTGGACAGTGGATGACTCTGGACAGTGGATGACTCTGGACAGTGGATGACTGGACAGTGGATGACTCTGGACAGTGGATGACTCTGGACAGTGGATGACTCTGGACAGTGGATGACTCTGGACAGTGGATGACTCTGGACAGTGGATGACTCTGGACAGTGGATGACTCTGGACAGTGGATGACTCTGGACAGTGGATGACTCTGGATAGTGGATGACTCTGGACAGTGGATGACTCTGAACAGTGGATGACTCTGGACAGTGCACGACTCTGGATAGTGGATGACTGGACAGTGGATGACTCTGGACAGTGCATGACTCTGGACAGTGGATGACTCTGGATAGTGGATGACTCTGGACAGTGGATGACTCTGGATAGTGGATGACTCTGGATAGTGGATGACTCTGGACAGTGGATGACTCTGGACAGTGGATGACTCTGGATAGTGGATGACTCTGGACAGTGGATGACTCTGGATAGTGGATGACTGGATAGTGGATGACTCTGGACAGTGGATGACTCTGGATAGTGGATGACTGGATGACTCTGGACAGTGGATGACTCTGGATAGTGGATGACTCTGGACAGTGGATGACTCTGGATAGTGGATGACTCTGGATACTGGATGACTCTGGACAGTGGATGACTCTGGACAGTGGATGACTCTGGACAGTGGATGACTCTGGATAGTGGATGACTCTGGACAGTGGATGACTCTGGATAGTAGATGACTCTGGATAGTGGATGACTCTGGACAGTGGATGACTCTGGACAGTGGATGACTCTGGATAGTGGATGACTCTGGACAGTGGATGACTGTTGGGCTTGCCCAAAAATCAAACAAACAAACAGAAGCAACTAATGGCTTACTCGAGCTTTAACTTACTACATTTTAAGCTTATTTCAAACGTTAACTTTCTTCTTACTTGACTCAAATGTTCATCTGTTAGGCCGCCATTGTTCTCTTCTCACTGTGTACATCTACAACTTGTCAGCTAAAGGGTAGCAATAGAAACTGCAGCCCTTTTCACTCGCCTACGTAGCTAGCACAGCCAACAACACAACAATCATTGACCACATCCTAGACCTACAAACTGTCTAGCAGCATCGGAATCTTATCACCGTGTACATGGCACTTCCCACAAGATGATTGGTGGATGTGCTTCCACTTAGATCTTCATTAAAATTTCTGACGCAAGTTATAATGCAAAAGTGTATCCATGGAAAAGATCTACAGTCGTTTATTTCTGTTCCTGTGTAAAATTAGACACTACTGCATCTAATTATGACTGTGTCTAATGTAATGAACACGCGATTCACTAGTTCAACTTCCAACATTATACACACCATGCATGTTACATGCCACAACATTATACACACCATGCATGTTACATGCCACACCCTCCAACATTATACACACCATGCATGTTACATGCCACACCCTCCAACATTATACACACCATGCATGTTACAGCCGCACCCTCCAACATTATACACACCATGCATGTTACATGCCACAACATTATACACACCATGCATGTTACATGCCACACCCTCCAACATTATACACACCATGCATGTTACATGCCACACCCACGCCTCGCATACCGTAAATATTTTAGCATCTCTCATGAGCTTCTCCACAGGATAGTCGCAGTTGAATCCTGCACCGCCAAATATCTACACAAACAAAATACACAAACAAGTGACAACAACCTCAAGTGACAACAACCTCAAGTGACAACAACCTCAAGTGACAACAACCTGAGTCGCAACAACCTCAAGTAGCAACAACCCCAGTCGCAACAACCTGAGTCACAACAACCTCAAGTCACAACAACCTCAAGTCGCAACAACCCGAGTCACAACAACCTCAGTCGCAACAACCTCAGTCATAACAACCTGAGTCACAACAACCTGAGTCGCAACAACCTCAGTCACAACAACCTGAGTCGCAACAACCTCAGTCGCAACAACCTCAGTCGCAACAACCTGAGTCACAACAACCTCAAGTCGCAACAACCCGAGTCACAACAACCCAAGTCAGAACAACCTGAGTAGCAACAACCTGAGTCACAACAACCTGAGTCACAACAACCTCAGTCGCAACAACCTCAGTCGCAACAACCTCAGTCAACAACCTCAGTCACAACAACCTGAGTCGCAACAACCTCAGTCACAACAACCTGAGTCGCAACAACCCCAGTCGCAACAACCTCAGTCGCAACAACCTGAGTCACAACAACCTCAGTCGCAACAACCTGAGTCGCAACAACCTGAGTCGCAACAACCTGAGTCACAACAACCTGAGTCGCAACAACCTGAGTCGCAACAACCTCAGTCACAACAACCTGAGTCGCAACAACCTCAGTCGCAACAACCTCAGTCGCAACACCCCCAGTCGCAACAACCTCAGTCGCAACAACCTCAGTCGCAACAACCTGAGTCGCAACAACCTGAGTCGCAACAACCGTCACAACAACCTGAGTCGCAACAACCTCAGTCGCAACAACCTCAGTCGCAACAATCTGAGTCACAACAACCTCAGTCGCAACACCCCCAGTCGCAACAACCTGAGTTGTAACAACCTCAGTCGCAACAAAACTGACCAAACTTCGTCTACATAACAGCATGGATGGTCCACCCCCCCCCCTCCTCAAAAAATAAAAAATAAATGTCATTAACCACCAAAAATGTGTAGCTGCACATCTCCAGATATCCTCCACCCACACACACACAAACACGTGTGCTAAATCATTCCATTATTTTTAAACCTGCACAACGCCCAATAAAAGCCAAATCAGAATAAAATAGCCGGAAAACTATACTTCTGGTTGGAGGCTGTGGAGGGTGATTTTTTGCTTGACCAATGATGGAAACTCCATCTCTTTCAGGCCTTGACGGGTGTTTCCGGGAGTGAAGAAGACTGCACAGGTGCCTATACCTATTGGGAACCACTGGTAACTCCATCTCTTCCAACCTTGACTGGTGTTGCCGGGAGCAACGAAGGCTGCACAGGTGCCTATACCCATTGGGAACCACTGGCAACTCCATCTCTTCCAACCTTGACTGGTGTTTCCGGGAGCGACGAAGGCTGCACAGGTACCTCTACCTATTTGGAACGACTTAGCTCTTGAGATAAGAGATTCCTGAAGATCTTTGCTGTAAGTTTTGTTGTCAACATTGTGCAGCTATTGTTTGCCTACCCCAATGGAACTGATTTATTATATTGTACCAAGCTGCTACTTATCGTGTTTACATGCCACGGGAATAAAGTTGTCTATGAATATGCTTATTAAAAATAAAAATAAACTAACTAACTGAATGTGTGGCAACGCAGCTGCAGCGCTGGGCTCTGCTGGTCCCCGGAACACATTGCACACACACACTAAGCCAGTGGTCAATTTGTCAAGCTCCTGGCATGTAGTTACAATAGAGAACTGGGCGTTTCTCAGGTTAAAACTGTACTACTAATTATAGAACCAGACATTAAAGATGGAGGAAAGGTCAGACGTAAATCTGCTATAGACCAAATAAGTTATATATACTCGCTCTAGTCATGATCTTAAAAAAATAAATTTTAAAAATCATCATTTAATGCAAACCACGGAAATTGATGCGTGCATTATAAATCACAAACACATGGCACAAAGTTTAACAATAAGAGAGTTACCACACCCATATACCACACCCATATACTGACCTGCACGGCATCAGCAGCACTCTTATTGGCCACCTCTGAGGCCAAGGTCTTAGCTATAGATGCCATGTACGTGTTCTTCCTTCCTTCGTCTATTTCCCAAGCAGAGCGATAAGTGCAGAGCCGTGAGGCCTCGATGCCAATGGCCATATCTGCTAGCATGTTTGAGATGGCTTGATGGTTGGCAATCTCAGTCCCAAATGTCTTCCTCTGGAGGGAGTACGCGGTGGCTTCCTCTAGACAGCGTTGGGCTAGACCGACTGCACCTGAGGCCACCTGGTGGAGGAAGAGAAGTGTAAGTGTGGGTTGTGTGGATAAGAGACGAAATATCTTACTGCAGGTCTGGTTATGTCAAAAGCATTCATAGCGTAGATGAAGCCTTTTCCAGGAGTCCCCACAACATTCTACAGTACATTATAGCAGGAGAGAGGACACAAATCAACATTATTGCCAACAACAAGAACAAATCAAGTGACCTGAACAAGCAATACTCGCTCAACAATATTTTATTTAACAAGACCTCTGGTGGTATGACGACGTCTTCAAAGGTGACTCCGGTGGTACTGGAAGCCCTCTGCCCCATGTTCCACTCCTTCCTCCCGGCAGTCACACCAGGCCAATCACGCTCTACAATAAACGCTGAGAATGCTTTTCCCGCTGGAGTATCGGGGTCATCCGAGGTGCGTGCCAACACAAAGTACCTGGGAAAGAAAGAAATATTATGTTATAACATGTTCTAGTGCAAGGACAAGGTGACAAAGATGCTGTAAAAGCTGGTGGCTAAGCAGGGTCTAAGCAGGTCAAATTGGAATAAAAGCTGGAAAACTATACTTCTGGTTGGAGGGTGTGTAGAGTGATTTGTGCTTTTATTTCTGTTTAATTATGACCAATGATGGCAACTCCATCTCTTCTAGGACTAGGACTTCTGTTTCTGAGCATCATCGGCAAGCAAGTGGGAGCCAAGAGTGACCAGCTGCTTCAGCATTGGATCGCTGAGTTTATGTACCAGGCTAGCCAGAAGGGATGGTTGAACTATTGCGGAGCAAATCTTGGAGAGAAACGTACATAGACATCACCTCCACATATTTCTCCAGTTGACAAGCATAAGAAACACAAACTTTCGAGCTGGAGATGTAGTCATGACTGACACTTAACTAACAAATGGCGGCCAAGACTAAAAGTAAGTACACAAGTGCTCAATAATAAACTACGTTTAATTTGGAGACATTCACAACAACCAGTTTACAGCTCGAGTGAACAGGTTTATCACACGTTATTTATCAGTAATGAATGCTAAGCACTGAGCGAGCGAAGAAAGAGCTAGAGTCTGTTAATGAGCTGAGTAACTATATCCACCACCCTTTCTTGTTAGGCCATACAGCTCGCTCTCGTGTGGTGCGCATTTAATTCTATTATTTATTTATTGGTATAAGGGCGCATGGGGGAGGTTTGGAGGGCCTGCAGGATTTATTCAAGTCTTGGTTTGTTATTGATCCTTTTCAGGCTAACTTGTTCTGCTATCTGGTAAGGGAATCCGTCGGCCATAAACAGTGCAGTTCATTATCACTTGCACAGCACAGCCTGGCCAGACTTGCTTCAAATCTTCAGGCGTTCACTCTGTTGATTGCTTCATTACGATGACCATTACTGATTTACGAAAGCCCATATTATTTAAGGCGGGTGATCCGTTCACTTTTTTTTTTAAACAGGCAGTGAACATACAGTGCATACGTACACAGATACACCATCCGCGGCAATACCAAGTTTCCCATCTAACTCCCCACTGGGGGCTCGCTTCCTCGCCAATTAGCCAGAGAAGCACCGAGGAGGTGGAGGGAGCCTAATTAACATGGCAAGTAGTTATCTACTAGACATGTTAGGAAGGATAACAGACATGTTAGGAAGGATGACAGACATGTAGGTAGGATGACAGCCATGTTAGGAAGGATGACAGCCATGTTAGGAAGGATGACAGACATGTAGGAAGGATAACAGCCATGTTAGGAAGGATGACAGCCATGTTAGGAAGGATGACAGCCATGTTAGGAAGGATGACAGCCATGTTAGGAAGGATGATAGCCATGTTAGGAAGGATGACAGACATGTTAGGAAGGATGACAGCCATGTAGGAAGGATGACAGCCATATTAGGAAGGATGACAGCCATATTAGGAAGGATGATAGCCATATTAGGAAGGATGACAGCCATATTAGGAAGGATGACAGCCATGTTAGGAAGGATGATAGCCATGTAGGAAGGATGATAGCCATGTTAGGAAGGATGACAGCCATGTTAGTAAGGATGACAGCCATGTTAGTAAGGATGACAGCCATGTTAGTAAGGATGACAACCATGTTAGAAAGGATGACAGAAATGCTACGAAGGATGATAGCCATGTTAGGAAGGATGATAGCCATGTTAGGAAGGATGACATTCATGTAGGAAGGATGACAGCCATGTTAGGAAGGATGACAGACATGTAGGAAGGATGAGACATGTAGGAAGGATGACAGCCATGTTAGGAAGGATGACAGACATGTAGGAAGGATGACAGATATGTTAGGAAGGATGAGACATGTAGGAAGGATAACAGCCATGTTAGGAAGGATGACAGACATGTTAGGAAGGATGACAGACATGTTAGGAAGGATGACAGACATGTAGGAAGGATAACAGCCATGTTAGGAAGGATAAAGGAAGGATGACAGCCATGTTAGGAAGGATGACAGCCATGTAGGAAGGATGACAGCCATATTAGGAAGGATGACAGCCATGTTAGGAAGGATGACAGCCATGTAGGAAGGATGATAGCCATGTTAGGAAGGATGACAGCCATGTTAGTAAGGATGACAGCCATGTTAGTAAGGATGACAGCCATGTTAGTAAGGATGACAACCATGTTAGAAAGGATGACAGAAATGCTACGAAGGATGATAGCCATGTTAGGAAGGATGATAGCCATGTTAGGAAGGATGACATTCATGTAGGAAGGATGACAGCCATGTTAGGAAGGATGACAGACATGTTAGGAAGGATGACAGTCATGTAGGAAGGATGACAGTCATGTAGGAAGGATGACAGACATGTTAGGAAGGATGACAGATGATAGCCATGTTAGGAAGGATGATAACCATGTTAGGAAGGATGACAGACATATTAGGAAGGATGACATTCATGTAGGAAGGATGACAGCCATGTTAGGAACGATGACAGCCATGTTAGTAAGGATGACAGACATGTTAGGAAGGATGATAGACATATTAGGAAGGATGACAGCCATGTTAGGAACGGTGAACAGACATGTTAGGAAGGATGATAGCCATGTTAGTAAGGATGACAGACATGTTAGGAAGGATGATATACATTAGGAAGGATGACATTCATGTAGGAAGGATGACAGCCATGTTAGGAAGGATGACAGACATGTAGGAAGGATGACAGCCATGTTAGGAAGGATGACAGCCATGCTAGGAAGGATAACAGCCATGTTAGTAAGGATGACAGACATGTTAGTAAGGATGACAGCCATGTTAGGAAGGATGATAGCCATGTTAGGAAGGATGACAGACATGTTAGGAAGGATGACAGACATGTTAGGAAGGATGACAGCCATGTTAGGAAGGATGACAGCCATGTTAGTAAGGATGACAGACATGTTAGGAAGGATGATATACATTAGGAAGGATGACATTCATGTAGGAAGGATGACAGCCATGTTAGGAAGGATGACAGACATGTTAGGAAGGATGACAGACATGTTAGGAAGGATGACAGACATGTAGGAAGGATGACAGCCATGTTAGGAAGGATGACAGCCATGCTAGGAAGGATAACAGCCATGTTAGTAAGGATGACAGACATGTTAGTAAGGATGACAGCCATGTTAGTGGATGACAGACATGTTAGTAAAGATGACAGACATGTAGGAAGGATGACAGCCATGTTAGTAAGGATGACAGCCACGTTAGTAAGGATGACAGCCATGTTAGGAAGGATGACAGTCATGTTAGGAAGGATGATAGCCATGTTAGTAAGGATGACAGACATGTTAGGAAGGATGATATACATTAGGAAGGATGACATTCATGTAGGAAGGATGACAGCCATGTTAGGAAGGATGACAGCCATGTTAGGAAGGATGACAGACATGTTAGGAAGGATGACAGACATGTAGGAAGGATGACAGCCATGTTAGGAAGGATGACAGCCATGCTAGGAAGGATAACAGCCATGTTAGTAAGGATGACAGACATGTTAGTAAGGATGACAGCCATGTTAGTAAGGATGATAGCCATGTTAGTGGATGACAGACATGTTAGTAAAGATGACAGACATGTAGGAAGGATGACAGCCATGTTAGTAAGGATGACAGCCACGTTAGTAAGGATGACAGCCATGTTAGGAAGGATGACAGTCATGTTAGGAAGGATGATAGCCATGTTAGGAAGGAGTATTCTAGGAAAAGTTGGTCACATTCACTATATTGCATGAGTTCAAAGGGCAACTGTAAGAGACAGTACATATATACATGTACAAGAGAGAACAGGAAGCATGGTGAGGAGAGAGATCTGCTGATACAATGACAGTTCATTGTAGTAGAACGAAGATGTACAAATGAGAAAATAGGTAAATACAATATATATATATATCTGGGAGTGTAATAGCATTCACTGTATTAGTTTGATCCCTTCTGTAAAATGATGGCCAATAAATTCCCACAAAATCTCACCGGAAACTCACTTCGGCAGTTTCTTGGTATCATAAACATTGCCTCCAGCCAATTTTGGCCCCCAAAACACTTCAAGCATCTTGAACCTTTCACAAAGGTTGTAAACTGGTGTTAGCCTTTAGACTTGGACTTCAAGATCTTTTATCTATTTGCTTTTCTTCCCACATATAATGTGTGAATACGTCCGTTCGTCATAATTTCACTCTGAAGACTCCAAACTGTCCAATGCACTGACCCATTTCTCTACCCAGCCAAAGACTGAAGACATGTAAAGGATCGTCAAGGTCATAAACACAGAGGTGCACAAGACGGCACAAACCCTCAGGTAACTCTACACCGTGTATCAGTAGGTTTCCGCAGAAGCTTTTCTTGTGAACAATAGTTAACAGCACAGACCTTATAATGATTGTTAATGCATATGCACGTGTGTCTGCCTCAGTAGTAAGCATGGTAAAATGATTATGTATAAAGTGGATAGTTATGTTATACTGAGTAACTTCTTTAGGGCAGATTGATAGGAAACAATGTTTTTATTGGTCAAGAAAGAAATGAAACAAGAATTTATTAACATAGACCACAGCACAGCAATTTACAGGACTCTTTACCATAATAAAGACCGATTTTATAATACCACTTAAAAAAAATCTCAACGAACTCTCAGCAAACGTTACAATGACCTCAATAAACAACTTGAAATTTACTCTCTCGACGCTTCGACTAGATGCTCTAATCTTCATCAGGAATATCGACGTTTGCTCTAGCATTCATCAGGAATATTATTCCCGATATTGGCTATATAGAGCATCTAGTCGAAATGTCGAGAGAGTAATTGATTATTCAGAAGGTTATTGTAATGCCTTTTCTTTTTATATATAATATATTTGAAGTTCGGAGTTTGATTAGGTAAAGGGTCCTGTAAATGTTGGTTGTTTACTTTGGTAAATTCTTGTTTCGTTTCTTTCTGAACTAGTCAAACTTAAATTAATACCCTGAGACTTGTACTTGAGTCCATCGATGCTACGTGTACATGACTTATTTGTAGTAGTGCTCTGGCAAAACACAAGGGGCTTGAACGTGGGGGGAGGAGGAGGTGGGAAGAATGGAGGGAAAAAAGAAGGGGGGAAAAAGAGAAAAAAAGGAAAAAAAGAGGACTCAGCAAAAATGAAGTTCCTGGTCGACTAGTAACACCCCCCCCCACCCCCATATCACCACTCGGTTGTTGAATAATTGAATAAGAATAGACTGCCACTCTTGGTGCTCTAGCATATGTAGTACAAGGAGAGAAGAAGTTGAGAGTGCTATCATCGTAACAATCAAAGGCTATTAATAACATATATATATAGTATGTTACGAATACAAGGTACAGTGTATCACATGCAGCTTTTCACCATCACACCCACAAACATAGCCTGAAGCTATGCCACCTGCTCTCTGACCACAGTTTCCAAGTAATAAAGACGAGCGGCAGACACTTACCAGTTGGCCACTCCTCCATTAGTGATCCACATCTTTGAGCCATTCATCACCCACTACATAATGTAAAGTACACATATCCAGACATTGGAAAAGACATTACTTATGTGGTGAGCTGACCTCCTTGCCAGGCTTCACACACTTTAAAAATACATACGTATTCTAAGGTGGGATCCGGGCCAAACCCCCCCCCCGCCCCACCTTCTTGCAAGCCACCATTGCCGAAAACAGCACAGCCATTTGTCATTGACAGACATTTTGTGTAAGGTTAGCCTGCACATGGGTATTTCCCCCCTTCGCGTTCTCCTGACAATAACTCAGCACAGCGATATTGCTAATGAACTAGACTAGCTACGTCAGAGCTCGCATAATGCAAGGAGTTTGCTATCCTGCTGGCAAAACTATACATGTGGTCTATCCGGACGTTTGTAAATATTTGTGTACACGAAAAACCGAATTTAAGTTTTATCAGGAAATATACAGCAGATATGAAGCCAATCACCTCCTGTAAGCTCTAGTGTGGCACGGGCAACCAAGTTCATGCTGGAATCATCACTACTCTGGTGTGGCACGGGCAACCAAGTGCTTCATGCTGGAATCATCACTACTCTGGTGTGGCACGGGCAACCAAGTGCTTCACGGAATCATCACTACTCTGATGTGGCACGGGCAACCAATGGAATCATCACTACTCAGGTGTGGCACGGGCAACCAAGTGCTTCATGCTGGAATCATCACTACTCTGGTGTGAGCACTTAACAGAGATGCACACTCAACAGAAAAATTAACTTTTTAGACGGAGGACTGCGGACCTAATCCTGCAAGCTATTCGATAATAAACTGATGTATTAGCTAGTACACATGACTATAGTGTCTTACAGATAATTGTTTATTTGCTGTATTGTATGCATGTCAGTAGTGGTGGTCTTAAGGTCGGTTCACAGTATACTGCTTGCAGTGGCGTCGCGTGAATTTTGTGACCATGTTGTCGCTTCGCTTGAATAGATTAGATTTCTATTCCAGTGCCAGTCGCAACGCGTTGGTTGACATGTGCTAGTAGGCTTTATTTGTGTTTCCGCAAAAAAAAAAGAGCTTTTGCTGAAGATGAATGAAGAAAGGTTGATAGAGACAACGAGAAGTTTCCTAGCACATGACAAGTTATTTAGAGATTGAAGATTCATTAAGTATTAGGTGGAGTTCATAATTGGGGTGAAAGTTAGTTAAGAACCCCCCCCCCCGACGTGACCAGAGGCAGATATTGTGAACTGCTCGGAGCAGGCCACGCTACAGTTGTTGTAGCTGGCAGGATAGAAACCCGCGGGAGAGGAGACTCGAGCTAAAATGGCAACCAGACCACTATTACTACCCGACCCGTTCAATGGTGAAGGAAACTGGGAGCAATGGAGGCGGCATCACCTCTTAAACATTTCTGTGGTAAACGAGTGGAAATGATGAAGGTAGAGTAAAATGGCGACATGCCCGCCATGACAAGCTGCTTGTGAGTGGGCGATGAAAGCTTTGAAGGATTGTTTCGAGTCCTCTAGCCGAGAAATAAGGTACCAGGCTGAGCTGCAAACCAGGAAGCACCAGGAGAGTTAGGCGGACCTAGACTTGGGCCTACGCTCTCATACAAAGTACAATGTTACGGTTGATCTGAGGAAGTCACAGCTTGTCCTGAATAAGAGGCCTCCCACTTCCATTTCTAAATGGTGTGAACAAAAGACTCCAGTGGAAAGTGTGCACATTAGCGAGCAAGCAACCTCTTTTGTCCGAGAAAGTAGTAGTTGCAAGTGTTCAAGCCAACTGCCTGACAGGAACGTGTAGTGAGTAGAGAAGGAATCAGACTTCACGGTGGCCTAGCTAGAATGATAGCCATACCAAAAAATGGAAAGGTGCCTATCTGTTTGCTAAACCCAAAACCCTAAAAAAAAAGAAAAGACTTTTGAGTATCAGGTCAGGCACAGCTAGTGAGACTAAGTTGTAGTCCCCATGAAGACAGCTTATTTCTTGGCAAAGCAAGATCTGCCCATGTCAAAGTATTCCATGTTTATAGACTTTCTCAAGTCCTTAGAATGTCCTACTCTGAGGGACAGTGTGTCTTACATTTATATAGCAAATAAATCAATAGTGATTTTCATGAAATCTATGACATTATCCGAGGCAAACTTGTCTTTGCTATCCAGGTTAGTCCTTTGATCGGTGTGATAATTGAAGAAACTACCAATGTAAATCTGCACAAGAAGTTCACCATAAGCTATTGACTGGCAGAGCTATGAGACTCACTTCACTCAGAATGTTGAGGTGGTTAATGTCCAACAGACAGCATCACCATGGCGATGAATATGTAATGATTCCTTAGGCATCTGTTAGAGTCATATCTGCATGTCATCAGATGGTGTTAGTGTCATGGTGAGAGAAATACATGGTTATGATAGCCAAGCTTACAGAGCTCAACCCAACCATGATAGGACATTCCTCTTACCAACGTCCTTTACTCTCAAGATCTGATGTGGCCAGGTAGTTGGATTTAAACGTCAAATTTAGAAGATGTGTATCTTCTTCAGGGAAACCTCTTTGCAGGTTGGTTAGGGTGTTCTCAATCATTTCTCAACTGTCTTGAATTCCGACTCAACAGTTGTAGTGAGGACCAGGTGGACGTCTCAACAGTTATTGTGGTCGATCAAGTCGGATTGCTCACTGCCACCAATCTTCTAACAGGAATCCCAGACGACTAATAAACAAGACCCAGCTAGCTAAATCCTCATCTTCATCCATATTCTCTCCCTGACTTGCATCTTGAATCCCTTCAATCCTGATCAAGACAGAACCTTCAAGCTTGTACTTCTCCATTCCTGGCAAGGGGTTCAGGGGAGTAACATTCCTGACAAGGGCGTCAGGGGAGAAACATTCCTGACAAGGGGGTCAGGGGAGTAACATTCCTGACAAAGGGGTCAGGGAAGTAACATTCCTGACAAGGGGGTCAGGGGAATAACATTCCTGACAAGGGGGTCAGGGAAGTAACATTCCTGGCAAGGGGGTCAGGGGAGTAACATTCCTGGCAAGGGTGTCAGGGGAGTGGGTCAGTTAGCATTGACTGTGTCAGTAGCACTGCAGTCAAGCATCAGTAGCACTGCAGTCAAGCATCAGTAGCACTGCAGTCAAGCATCAGTAGCACTGCAGTCAAGCATCGGTAGCACTGCAGTCAAGCATCAGTAGCACTGCAGTCAAGCATCAGTAGCACTGCAGTCAAGCATCAGTAGCACTGCAGTCAAGCATCAGTAGCACTGCAGTCAAGCATCAGTAGCACTGCAGTCAAGCATCAGTAGCACTGCAGTCAAGCATCAGTAGCACTGCAGTCAAGCATCAGTGTTGTTGCTTTTCGGATGTTTGCTGCTTTGCCAGTTCTTCTGTGGCTCACCCTATTTAAGTAAATAGCCAACTAGATTTGACAAAATCATGGCTAAGGGCAGCCACCGCAGTCACGATGTAGCACTGCAGTCACGCATCGGTAGCACTCTACCGATGCTTGACTGCAGTGCTACTGATGCTTGACTGCAGTGCTACTGATGCTTGACTGCAGTGCTACTGATGCTTGACTGCAGTGCTACTGATGCTTGACTGTAGTGCTACTGATGCTTGACTGCAGTGCTACTGATGCTTGACTGCAGTGCTACCGATGCTTGACTGCAGTGCTACCGATGCTTGACTGCAGTGCTACTGATGCTTGACTGCAGTGCTACTGATGCTTGACTGCAGTGCTACTGATGCTTGACTGCAGTGCTACTGATGCTTGACTGCAGTGCTACTGATGCTTGACTGCAGTGCTACTGATGCTTGACTGCAGTGCTACTGATGCTTGACTGCAGTGCTACCGATGCTTGACTGCAGTGCTACCGATGCTTGACTGCAGTGCTACTGATGCTTGACTGCAGTGCTACTGATGCTTGACTGCAGTGCTACTGATGCTTGACTGCAGTGCTACTGATGCTTGACTGCAGTGCTACTGATGCTTGACTGCAGTGCTACTGATGCTTGACTGCAGTGCTACCGATGCTTGACTGCAGTGCTACCGATGCTTGACTGCAGTGCTACTGATGCTTGACTGCAGTGCTACTGATGCTTGACTGCAGTGCTACTGATGCTTGACTGCAGTGCTACTGATGCTTGACTGCAGTGCTACTGATGCTTGACTGCAGTGCTACTGATGCTTGACTGCAGTGCTACTGATGCTTGACTGCAGTGCTACCGATGCTTGACTGCAGTGCTTCCGATGCTTGACTGCAGTGCTACTGATGCTTGACTGCAGTGCTACTGATGCTTGACTGCAGTGCTTCTGATGCTTGACTGCAGTGCTACTGATGCTTGACTGCAGTGCTACTGATGCTTGACTGCAGTGCTTCTGATGCTTGACTGCAGTGCTACTGATGCTTGACTGCAGTGCTACTGATGCTTGACTGCAGTGCTACCGATGCTTGACTGCAGTGCTTCCGATGCTACTGATGCTTGACTGCAGTGCTACTGATGCTTGACTGCAGTGCTACTGATGCTTGACTGCAGTGCTACTGATGCTTGACTGCAGTGCTACTGATGCTTGACTGCAGTGCTACTGATGCTTGACTGCAGTGCTACCGATGCTTGACTGCAGTGCTTCCGATGCTTGACTGCAGTGCTACTGATGCTTGGCTGCAGTGCTACTGATGCTTGACTGCAGTGCTACTGATGCTTGACTGCAGTGCTACTGATGCTTGACTGCAGTGCTACTGATGCTTGACTGCAGTGCTACTGATGCTTGACTGCAGTGCTACTGATGCTTGACTGCAGTGCTACTGATGCTTGACTGCAGTGCTACTGATGCTTGACTGCAGTGCTACTGATGCTTGACTGCAGTGCTACTGATGCTTGACTGCAGTGCTACTGATGCTTGACTGCAGTGCTACTGATGCTTGACTGCAGTGCTACTGATGCTTGACTGCAGTGCTACTGATGCTTGACTGCAGTGCTACTGATGCTTGACTGCAGTGCTACTGATGCTTGAATGCAGTGCTACTGATGCTTGAATGCAGTGCTACTGATGCTTGACTGCAGTGCTACTGATGCTTGACTGCAGTGCTTCCGATGCTTGACTGCAGTGCTTCTCGACAACAGACCCATGCAAGGGATGGGGAAGCAAGGGATACTAATATTAGTGCAAACAAGGGGTACCAATATTAGTGCAAGCAAGGGGTACCAATATTAGTGCAAGCAAGGGGTACCAATATTAGTGCAAGCAAGGGGTACTAATATTAGTGCCAGCAGGGGGTACTAATATTAGTACAAGCAAGAGGTACCAATATTAGTGCAAGCAAGGGGTACTAATATTAGTGCAAGCAAGGGATACTAATATTAGTGCAAGTAAGGGGTACTAATATTAGTGCAAACAAGGGATACTAATATTAGTGCAAGTAAGGGGTACTAATATTAGTGCAAACAAGGGATACTAATATTAGTGCAAGCAAGGGGTACTAATATTAGTGCAAGCAAGGGGTACTAATATTAGTGCAAACAAGGGGTACCAATATTAGTGCAAGCAAGGGGTACTAATATTAGTGCAAACAAGGGGTACCAATATTAGTGCAAGCAAGGGGTACTAATATTAGTGCAAACAAGGGATACTAATATTAGTGCAAGCAAGGGGTACTAATATTAGTGCAAGCAAGGGATACTAATATTAGTGCAAGCAAGGGGTACTAATATTAGTGCAAGCATGGGGTACTAATATTAGTGCAAACAAGGGATACTAATTAGTGCAAGCAAGGCGTACTAATATTAGTGCAAGCAAGGGATACTAATATTAGTACAAGAAGGGGTACTAATATTAGTAGTACAAGCATGGGGTACTAATATTAGTGCAAACAAGGGATACTAATATTAGTGCAAGCAAGGGGTACTAATATTAGTGCAAGCAAGGGATACTAATATTAGTGCAAGCAAGGGGTACTAATATTAGTGCAAACAAGGGGTACTAATATTAGTGCAAGCAAGGGGTACTAATATTAGTGCAAACAAGGGGTACTAATATTAGTGCAAGCAAGGGGTACTAATATTAGTGCAAGCAAGGGGTACTAATATTAGTGCAAGCAAGGGGTACTAATATTAGTGCAAACAAGGGGTACTAATATTAGTGCAAGCAAGGGGTACTAATATTAGTGCAAGCAAGGGGTACTAATATTAGTGCAAACAAGGGGTACTAATATTAGTGCAAGCAAGCAAGGGATACTAATATTAGTGCAAGCAAGGGGTACTAATATTAGTGCAAACAAGGGGTACTAATATTAGTGCAAGCAAGGGGTACTAATATTAGTGCAAGCAAGGGGTACTAATATTAGTGCAAGCAAGGGGTACTAATATTAGTGCAAGCAAGGGGTACTAATATTAGTGCAAACAAGGGGCACTAATATTAGTGCAAGCAAGGGGTACTAATATTAGTGCAAGCAAGGGGTACTAAGATTAGTACAAACAAGGGGTACTAATATTAGTACAAACAAGGGGTACTAATATTAGTGCAAGCAAGGGGTACTAATATTAGTGCAAGCAAGAGGTACTAATATTAGTGCAAACAAGGGGTACTAATATTAGTGCAAGCAAGGGGTACTAATATTAGTGCAAGCAAGGGTTACTAGTATTAGTGCAAGCAAGGGATATTAGTACAAGCAAGGGGTACTAATATTAGTGCAAGCAAGGGGTACTAATATTAGTGCAAGCAAGGGGTACTAATATTAGTGCAAGCAAGGGGTACTAATATCAGAGAAAACAAGAAGTACAGGAGACTTATGCTCCATTGTGGAATGAAACTGCTTTAGGGAGAAGAGACCAACACTCAACAGGTTCAGGACAAGAGAGTGATGCTTGACTACACTACTCACGAGGGAAGAAGGAAAGCTACATAAATCACTCTGAAAGGGGAAAAAAACACTGGATCGTTCTTCTGAGACTCACAAACTAGTAGTGTACATGCACTAATGTTTGCAAAGTGCACACACCCCACACCCACTATACAGACAATTTGTTTCCATTTGTAGACGTTGCTGCATTGTTAGTTGTTTAAGACATGCAATATTTAATGCTCTACTCAATGCAACTGGCATACTGTAAGTGAAGATTAATTTGGGGGAGTCTGGCGAAAAAACTATTGCTGCTTGAAATCAGGTGTTCTTGGAGAAATAAATCACTTAATTATTACGTAGGCTACAGAATGTCTTGCAGTCGTGCCTGGTTAAGTTTCATGGAATGTAGCTAACAGTTAGCTGGAGCAAACACCCTAGTCGATAAAGCAAGTTGCCATGTTTCACTACATACTGCTAGTGCTCTATGGTCAGGAGCTGGCTTAGCAGTACTCACAAGATTAGTGTCTTTTCCCAAAAGCCATAGTATTATCTTGGGCAATGTGCTTTTCATGTGCCTTTTCTGTGGCTGATATTCAGATTCTGGGTCTTCCTATTCCGAGATGCTGACTTGTGAAACAAGTTGGTAGTATCTGGCCTACAATGACTCCTCAAGCTCATAGAGTTTTTGAGTCTTTCTTTTGGGAAAAGATGCTAACCTTGTGGATATTGCTGCCAGCTCATAACCACTAGCAGTTATGTAGTGAAGATGGCAACTGATTAATCAGCCACAACTGTAATAATTAGCCATTATAAGAGACTTGGTTTTAAGCAGCATTAGTTTCCCCAGGCTTCTGTGCACCAATTTTTTGTATCCCCAAAATTATATTTCATTTTCAGTAGGCCAATTATATTGAGTAGAATAGAACAATACACGCTTGCACATAGTGCTTACATAGTGCTACATAGTGCAGAATACTTCTGTGGCTTCCACTTGCCCCCGGTCCTCTACACTTGATCAGCCCATTTTCTCAAGATAAAAGGATAAAAGACTAACACTATCCTTGTAGTGATGTTACAGCTAGCTGCCACACACCTACACAACACCCCAACCTCAGCATAGGCAGCTGCCACACACCTACACAAACAACACCCCAACCTCAGCATAGGCAGCTGCCACACACCTACTCAACACCCCAACCTCAGCATAGGCAGCTGCCACACACCTACTCAACACCCCAACCTCAGAGCACTAGGCAGCTGCCACACACCTACACAACACCCCAACCTCAGCACTAGGCAGCTGCTGCACACCTACACAACACCCCAACCTCAGAGCACTAGGAGGCTGCCGCACACCTACACAACACCCCAACTTCAGAGCACTAGGAGGCTGCCGCATACCTACACAACACCCCAACCTCAGAGGACTAGGCAGCTGCCACACCTACGCAACACCCCAACCTCAGAGCACTAGGAGGCTGCCGCACACCTACACAACACCCCAACCTCAGAGCACTAGCACACCTACACAACACCCCGACCTCAGCACTAGGCAGCTGCCGCACACCTACACAACATCCCAACCTCAGAGGCTGCCGCACACCTACACAACACCCCAACCTCAGCACTAGGAGGCTGCCGCACACCTACACAACACCCCAACCTCAGAGCACTAGCACACCTACACAACACCCCGACCTCAGCACTAGGCAGCTGCCGCACACCTACACAACATCCCAACCTCAGAGGCTGCCGCACACCTACACAACACCCCAACCTCAGCACTAGGAGGCTGCCGCACACCTACACAACACCCTAACCTCAGCATAGGCAGCTGCCACACACCTACTCAACACCCCAACCTCAGCATAGGCAGCTGCCACACACCTACTCAACACCCCAACCTCAGAGCACTAGGCAGCTGCCACACACCTACACAACACCCCAACCTCAGCACTAGGCAGCTGCTGCACACCTACACAACACCCCAACCTCAGAGCACTAGGAGGCTGCCGCACACCTACACAACACCCCAACTTCAGAGCACTAGGAGGCTGCCGCATACCTACACAACACCCCAACCTCAGAGGACTAGGCAGCTGCCACACCTACGCAACACCCAACCTCAGAGCACTAGGAGGCTGCCGCACACCTACACAACACCCCAACCTCAGAGCACTAGCACACCTACACAACACCCCAACCTCAGAGGACTAGGCAGCTGCCACACACCTATACAACACCCCGACCTCAGCACTAGGCAGCTGCCGCACACCTACACAACATCCCAACCTCAGAGGCTGCCGCACACCTACACAACACCCCAACCTCAGCACTAGGAGGCTGCCGCACACCTACACAACACCCCAACCTCAGCACTAGGCAGCTGCTACACACCAGCCCAACCTCAGAGGACTAGGCAGCTGCTACACACCAGCCCAACCTCAGAGGACTAGGCAGCTGATACACACCAGCCCAACCTCAGAACACTAGGCAGCTGCCACACATCATAACTTTAGAATATCAGCAGTATGTATAATGGCTACTTGTTACACAGCAATCTGCTCTAGCTAACTGCTATATACAGTAGCACACACCAGAAACTACCAACCTCATCTGTGGTAGTCTACGTAATAATTAGCCACACCCTAGTACTTCTACAAGAATGCAAGCAGCAATCATTTTCGACAGTCCAGACTTCTCTGCACCAGTACTATCTGAAAAATGGGCCAATAAATAGCATCCACTTGTTTTAAACAAAACTTTGAGGTGAAAAAGAAAAACCCTAGATTTTTTTAAATAAATCTGTTAATCTGGTTACAAACCTGGCAACTGCTTCTCCGGGTCATTACAATCAGGAGGACCCACACGACATCTTGATCGCCAGACAAACTGCAAACATCCTAACTATCAAAATGACAGCTTCACACAAATCTACTGCACCTTAGCTATGCTTCTCACAGTGTGCAAATCTTTCCCATCTTTGTCAATCCTTTGCGTACACATGGAAGCAAGGATCGGGCAGTCTCCAAGCCCATACAAACATTTAAGCCTGACTCGATCAGCGGTTGAAGTTCGACATCATGGCTACCTAAAATACTGAGGTGCTATACCTAAGATATTTTAATTCCAGATGAGTGTAGCAGCATTGGGTATGCCTTGATATCTTTAGCAAATACATAGCACAAACAATATTTATTTTTGGTTGTGGCCATTTCAAAAATGCCTACCAACCGGCTTTTATATGCATCACAAAATATTTCCAGCTATTCCTTTTGCTTTTGTTTTCTTATTCACATCTGAGAAGTACACACATGCTTGTGTTTTTGTGTGTGTTCCTTGCTGATGCCAACTACAGCAGGGTTGGCCCACTGGGTGCCCTGGTAACATAGCTTCTTCAACATTCATAGAAAAGGGAATTGCCGTAGCTGTAACACTATTGATGTGTAACACACTTTAATTTGTGTTCTCTCAAGACTGAGACGACCTATCAGCTATCCCTTATGTCTACCTTTATGTATACTATTTCTCACCCCACCATATAGTGACCTATCAGCTATCCCTTATGTCTACCTTTATGTATACTATTTCTCACCCCACCATATAGTGAGTGCAACATTTTACTAGCGCGGATATAAAATTGAAGGAGAAATATCAAGTAATTCAGCCGCAGATCACATGGCTCAGACCCACTCTTTGCAATAAATTTAGCATTTTATTAACTTTCCGGCATACACACAATAGCATTTGTGTGTTGAATATTCATGCAGAATGTTTTTGGAAAGAACTGGATCATGTTTTTAGCATTCCCGAGCTTCGTAACGCATTTCAATGCTTTTCTCGTGTGTCCATGACCGAGCATCCTTAACTCCTTAGGGAGCAGTCATCCTTTTAATTATGCAAAATTTGAAATGTGTATAACTTCGTTGTCCTTTATCCCTTAAATGAAATTTTAATACCAGTTCATTTTACAGGCTTTCTAAGGTAATGCTTTATGACCATTTTCAAACAAGTACATGTATACCCTACCCTACACCTACCTAAGTCACAAAAAAAATCCTATCCAAAATGGGAGACAAATTGCAACATACCATTTTTTGATGTACCAGATAAACCACTGAAGTATGTGTTAACACCAAAACTTTGACAATAAACCACACAAGAGTCAAATCAGTCAGCCATAAAGTGGGTAGCACATACTATGTACTACATTTCTCCTGTGTGGTTGATTGTCAAAGTTTTGGTGTTAACACATACTTCTGTGGTTTATCTGGTCAAAAAATGGTTTGTCTCCCATTTTGTATAGGATTTTTTGTGTGGCTTATGTACGGGTAGGGTGGGGTAGGCTGTATACTTGTTTGAAAATGGTCATAAAGCTACCATTAGAAAGCCTGTAAAATAAACTATTTTATGATATTAAAATTACATTTAGAGAATGAGGTACAATGAGTTATAAACGTTTCAAATTTTGCATAATTATATATAAATGAGTGGCATCTCCCTTTAGGACGAAAATTAAAACGCTTGTCGACCTGAATTCTTACTTTTCAAAAAGTCATGTGATGAAGTAGAGTAGAAGATTTCCATTTCCATTTCCATAAAAAACGAATAAAATAATAGAGACAGGGCAAAAATGCTTGACGTCAGCAGAGAACCGACCCTCGGATAGAATAAACCTCGACATCACGGCAGCTAAGGACAGAAGATGTAGACACCGAGATAGCTGACTGACCACTCAACTGGAGTAGCTCTCGACATGGTCCAGCTCACTGGCCACTTGATTGCAGTAGATGTGCTCCCGACAGTGCCACATCCCACAGTCGATGACATATAGCCCAACTGAAGTAGCTCTCGACATGGCCCAGCAACAACCGCTTGATTGCAGTAGCTGTAGCTCTCGACATCACCACAGTTGACAAGACCGTTCAACTGTGAGTAGCTATCGACATGGCCCAGCTCAACACCGCTTGATTGCAGTTAGCTGTAGCTCTCGACATCACCACAGTTGACAAGACCATTCAACTTTGAGTAGTTATCAACATGGCCCAACTCACTCGCCGCTTGATTGCAGTAGCTGCACTTAGCTCTCGACAGCACCACAGCTGACTCCCAACTGAAGTACAGTGTAGCTCTCAACATCGCCACAGATGACTGATCAATGTTCGAATGCTGGGCTCTCAATATTAACAGGACCTACAACTTTGGGCGTGTTTTTTTTGCGCCATTATAAATGAAACTCATGGAGTACATGTCTCTATGGAATTGCGCAAGGAAAACTAAAAAATCTAATTTTCTAACAACAAGCCTCGACAATGCCTTCTTCATCGCTCGAGGGCTCCTCTGGTGGTCACATGATAAGACCACACCTCAATAGCTCTATACAGTAGCCAAATGACTGCAATAGTTTTTTTAACACAGAATAAGACCACACCCTTTAGTGACCCTATGATAAGACCACACCCTCTGGCCTCTAGCAGTCACATACACACCACACCCATCCTCACCTCATCTCCCTTCTTTACAGCTTTGGTCTTGATGCCGTTCACATCTGATCCGCACCCAGGTTCAGTCACACAGTACGCCTAGAAACAGAACCACACCCACATCACAGAACAATAAAGCGAGCTCGAGTGAACATAACAATACTAAATACAAAGGAAGCTCTTAAGCTGGATATTACGTATAGATGGAGGCATTATACTGCACATAGGCACACACATCCACTAACCAAGAGTGAGTGTGTACTTCAACCTGTGCCAGGAATTACAATGGTCATCTCAATAATCAACTTGAATTATACTCTCTCGACGTTTCGACTAGATGCTCAAGCCTTCACCAGGAGGAAGCTGGTATTGCATGAATGTGCTCTACACACACATATGTAGCTACATGCAGTGATCACAGTGAAGTTAGCAGATGTACCTACGTACATATGCAGAGCTCTTATGAAGAATTAACACAGACATCACGTGCATCAAGTCAGAGCCTCTGCTTCAGATCTTGTTCTTAATCATAAGGCTCACATACACACAAAGACAAACTTCCAAGCCATCAGTGGTCAACTCCAGCTTCGGCCACATGTATCTATCTGTTCATGAATCTTGACTGCTATCGTTTCCTTCATTTCTGCTTGGCCACAGTATAAAATGATTGGCGAGCGAAGCAGGCCCTCCGTGGGGAGGTGGATGCTTGCTGTAGTAGCACATGGCTTATGTTTTATCTATGCACCGCACGGTCACCACTCGTAAAAAATGTGAACGGGTCACCTGCCTTAAATAATGTGGGCTTATGTGCATCTGGAATGGTCATCATAATGAAGATTTTATAGAGTGAATGCCAAGAAATTCAAAGCAAGCCTGGCCTAGCTACACCGTTTAATAGCTAATGTGACCCCTTACCAGATAGCAGAATAAGCCTGCCAGGAATAGGACAAAGGAATAGGACAAACAACAAACCAAGAGACTCCAACAAACCCTGCAAGCCCTCCAAAACTACCCCCCCCCCCCCCCCCCCCCCGTAGGCCCTCATACTAAATAATAATAATAATAAAGATAATTGCTGCACCGGTAGGTGAGAATGGGCCACATGGCTGACAGGAAAGGCTGATAGATGTTCATCAACATGCTCTAGCTTTTTTCTTCGCTCACCACTCAATGCACTACTAGTAATTGTACATACGTTATTGCTTGCTACATTAAGCAGGTACATTATTCCCAGCTTAATCCCAGATGGAAGGATTACTGCTTGCTACATTATACCCAGCTTAATCCCAGATGGAAGGGTTAGTGCTTACTACATTATACCCAGCTTAATCCCAGATGGAAGGAAGGGTTAGTGCTTGCTACATTATACCCAGCTTAATCCTAGATGGAAGGGTTAGTGCTTGCCACATTATACCCAGCTTAATCCCAGATGGAAGGGTTAGTGCTTGCTACATTATACCTTAATCCCAGATGGAAGGATTACTGCTTGCTACATTATACCCAGCTTAATCCCAGATGGAAGGGTTAGTGCTTACTACATTATACCCAGCTTAATCCCAGATGGAAGGAAGGGTTAGTGCTTGCTACATTATACCCAGCTTAATCCTAGATGGAAGGGTTAGTGCTTGCCACATTATACCCAGCTTAATCCCAGATGGAAGAGTCAGTGCTTGCTACATTATACCCAGCTTAATCCCAGATGGAAGGGTTAGTGCTTGCTACATTATACCTTAATCCCAGGATTAAGGATTACTGCTTGCCATATTATACCCAGCATAATCCCAGATGGAAGGGTTACATTATACCCAGCTTAATCCCAGCTGGAAGGGTTAGTGCTTGCCACATTATACCCAGCTTAATCCCAGATGGAAGGGTTAGTGTTTACTACATTATACCCAGCTTAATTCCAGCTGGAAGGGTTAGTGCTTGCTACATTATACCCAGCTTAATCCTAGATGGAAGGATTAGTGCTTGCTACATTATACCCAGCTTAATCCCAGATGGAAGGGTTAGTGTTTAATACATTATACCCAGCTTAATTCCAGCTGGAAAGGTTAGTGCTTGCTACATTATACCCAGCATAATCCCAGCTGGAAGGGTTAGTGCTTGCTACATTATACCCAGCTTAATCCCAGCTGGAAGGTTAGTGCTTGCTACATTATACCCAGCTTAATCCCAGATGGAAGGGTTAGTGCTTACTACATTATACCTAGCTTAATCCCAGCTGGAAGGATTAGTGCTTGCTACATTATACCCAGCTAAATCCCAGATGGAAGGGTTAGTGCTTGCTACATTATACCCAGCTTAATCCCAGATGGAAGAGTCAGTGCTTGCTACATTATACCCAGCTTAATCCCAGATGGAAGGGTTAGTGCTTGCCACATTATACCCAGCTTAATCCCAGATGGAAGGGTTAGTGCTTGCTACATTATACCCAGCTTAATTAATCCCAGATGGAAGGGTTAGTGCTTGCCACATTATACCCAGCTTAATCCCAGCTGGAAGGGTTAGTGCTTGCTACATTATACCCAGCTTAATTCCAGCTGGAAGGGTTAGTGCTTGCCACATTATACCCTGCTTAATCCCAGATGGAAGGGTTAGTGCTTGCTACATTATACCCAGCTTAATTCCAGCTGGAAGGGTTAGTGCTTGCCACATTATACCCAGCTTAATCCCAGATGGAAGGGTTAGTGCTTGCTACATTATACCCAGCTTAATTCCAGCTGGAAGGGTTAGTGCTTGCTACATTATACCCAGCTAAATCCCAGATGGAAGGGTTAGTGCTTGCCACATTATACCCAGCTTAATTCCAGCTGGAAGGGTTAGTGCTTGCCACATTATACCCAGCTTAATCCCAGATGGAAGGGTTAGTGTTTACTACATTATACCCAGCTTAATTCCAGCTGGAAGGGTTAGTGCTTGCTACATTATACCCAGCTTAATCCTAGATGGAAGGATTAGTGCTTGCTACATTATACCCAGCTTAATCCCAGATGGAAGGGTTAGTGTTTAATACATTATACCCAGCTTAATTCCAGCTGGAAAGGTTAGTGCTTGCTACATTATACCCAGCATAATCCCAGCTGGAAGGGTTAGTGCTTGCTACATTATACCCAGCTTAATCCCAGCTGGAAGGTTAGTGCTTGCTACATTATACCCAGCTTAATCCCAGATGGAAGGGTTAGTGCTTACTACATTATACCTAGCTTAATCCCAGCTGGAAGGATTAGTGCTTGCTACATTATACCCAGCTAAATCCCAGATGGAAGGGTTAGTGCTTGCTACATTATACCCAGCTTAATCCCAGATGGAAGAGTCAGTGCTTGCTACATTATACCCAGCTTAATCCCAGATGGAAGGGTTAGTGCTTGCCACATTATACCCAGCTTAATCCCAGATGGAAGGGTTAGTGCTTGCTACATTATACCCAGCTTAATTAATCCCAGCTGGAAGGGTTAGTGCTTGCTACATTATACCCAGCTAAATCCCAGATGGAAGGGTTAGTGCTTGCTACATTATACCCAGCTTAATTCCAGCTGGAAGGGTTAGTGCTTGCTACATTATACCCAGATTAATCCCAGATGGAAGGGTTAGTGCTTGCCACATTATACCTAGCTTAATCCCAGATGGAAGGGTTAGTGCTTGCTACATTATACCTAGCTTAATCCCAGCTGGAAGGGTTAGTGCTACATTATACCTAGCTTAATCCCAGATGGAAGGATTAGTGTTTGCTACATTATACCCAGCTTAATCCCAGATGGAGGGTTAGATGGACCAACCAAATTCATAATTCCACGAAACTTTTTTGGTCCCATATTCTACACGGACACCAGGATCCAGATGAGCTATCTACTTACCGCCATTAATGGTTCTTCTATCAGTCGTCCAAAGTATTTCTTAAACTGTTCATCACTTCCTCCCACTTTGACAGGAGCCATCTGCACAACAAGTCATGTCCACAAGAACACAAACAACAGAGAGAACATCAAACATATCGCCCATTACCCACAGAAGGCAAGAAGTTATGTTCTGCAAGATAGTTATGACTATATATACCATACTGCATATATAATGGGAATTCTTTACCATTATAGCACGAACCCTGAACCGTACTGTTTGTACATCATACACACAATAACAAGCATTTGTCCTCATCAATATTTGTGGTCAAGTCACACTGAAGCAATGTTACATTTGTATGTACATATATGCAGTAGGGGCCAGGAGATTGCTGTGTAACCTAGGCTCACCTACGGGGGGCAAGCACCTTTCAAACATTGTAGGAGGGAGAGGGAAGAAAAAAGGCAGAGAAAGTGAGAGAGAAAAAATGGCAGACGTCGAAGTAAAATCTAAAAACACTACAATAACCTTCTCAAATAGAGCTAGTCAAAACATCGAGAGAACAAGTTGATTATTGAGAAGGTTATTGTAATGTTATTATGTCAACTGAGAGTTCATTGAGAGTTTAAAAACAATATATACACACATAAATTGTGCGGATATGAGTGCCCGCACAGTAAATAGCACCGTCGAAGTCATTTGAATTTTGGGTTATATTTTGTGCATCAGCTGACCACCACTCGATGTCAGCTGACTTCCGTTTTCACAACAATTACTCTATTCTCTTACATATATTCTGTTCTTACTTACTACGGTCCCTCATAATCTTTAAGTTCGAACTATATATGTCTGAATTGTGTTCATTTTGTTCACTTGCAATACTATTACAGCCTTCAGTTAATAAATATTTGTTAAGGCCTTCCCTTGGCAAGTTGTAACACTTATTTCTGGCGAGTAAACTCCACCTGCTCCCGGGGCAAAGCCTAATCCTGGATCAAAATTTGATTCTCTGCAAGTCTCCAGCCAAGGTTTGGATGTTACCTGCATTATCATCATCACCACCCCTACAGCCTTTCAACAATCCTGAGGGCTTCCTCACATTCCTCAACATCTGACTCCATTTTTCGTACACTTCCGGCCTCTGTTGAATCTTGGCCTCCTGGTTTCTATAGTATCGATTGTTCAGACTTCTCCGTCTCGTTGACGGCTTATCTTACAGCTGGTGTCTGCCGAGGAACAACCAATCAACATTGAATTGATTAACACCGATGGAGAAGAATTGATGGATCGAGTAACAGGGAAGAGGGACTATTAAGGAATGCTTAAGATGTCAGTTCAGTGAGTAAGCTCTTCGGAGAGCCATTGGATGATAGCGAACACCTAAGCCACTTCATGGGGACATTCTCAACAACTGGAAAATCTGCATGGAAAGTTATTCAGTGAGTAAGCTCTTCGGAGAGGCATTGGATGATAGCGAACACCTAAGCCACTTCACGGGGACATTCTCAACAACTGGAAGATCTGCATGGAGAGCTATTCAGTGAGTAAGCTCTTCGGAGAGGCATTGGATGATAGCGAACACCTAAGCCACTTCACGGGGACATTCTCAACAACTGGAAGATCTGCATGGAAAGCTATTCAGTGAGTAAGCTCTTCGGAGAGGCATTGGGTGATAGCGAACATCTAAGCCACTTCACGGGGACATTCTCAACAAGTGTAAGATCTGCATGGAAAGCTATGCTCAACTCCATTCATAACTTTCAACAACACGGCATCACTCGGGAAAGAATCATCTCGGAGGATTAGTTCCGTCTCTCTAAGTACTACAAGAAGCAGCACAACATTGAGTCGTCCAAGCAAAGAAAACATAACATTAAGCAGACCTCCATCAATTCATAGTTCATGCCGCTCTATCACATCATCACATGATTCAAGGAAGTCTGATGTTATCAGAAGCTCACTGCCATTATTGATCAACTTGGGCTTATGAATATGAACAGGTTCAAATCCAAGAAGAAATTGTGCATGTTGGGAGGTAAAAGAATGGAGGAAGTTGGAAGAACAGCAGAAGAGGAAGCAGAGAAGGTTGGAAGAAGAGCTGAGAGCATGGAGAAGAAGCAAGATGTACAACGTAGAGAAGGAGAGGATAAACAGTGTCTTCAACAACTGAAAGAGCAAGCCCGACTTCTCGAAATTAGAGATGTGTCTCAGGCCTATTCAAACTCATCCTACAAGTCCTCCAGAGCCAAGCCTAAGCTCCAAGCCTAAGCGCCAAGCCTAAGCTCGGTGCTGGAGCTCCTTTTTTCCAACCCTCAGTGTCTGTGGTTATTTCATCGGCATCTCTCACCACTGTCTCTCAACCAAGACAGCACACTTGTCTCATGTGTCCTTTTCTCAACTGGTCCCAATGACCGTCTTTCTACTCAAGTCAAGTCAACCCTGTCTTCGTCTCAGTTTAACCTCAGACAGCCTCCACCACTTGCTACAGTGGGAGGCAGTCAATGTAATTCCAGCCAGCTGCTCGGCCAGCTCTGGATCCCACCACAAGACATCTTCTCCGTGGAAATCTCTTTTAAGACACCAGTGGGCCCATTCAAGGGAGATCCGTTCTCCTCTTAACATGCAAGTCTGGAGAGGAAGATTGAGGAACTAGCACTTCTGGCGGGGTCATCGATGTTCTGGAAGCTCACACTGCTGGAGAAGCACAGGTCGTTCAGATTTTCAAAGTGGTAGGAGGACCCAATGCAGAAAGATGACTTCAAATGATCAAGGACAAGCTACAAGAAAGGTTGGGTAGCACACCACTCATCGCAGCGAGCCTTAGAAAGCAGCTCAGTACCTTTCCAACGCTTGGTCACACTAACCAAACCAAAGTCAGAGAAGTGTCCGATCAAATTCTCATTCAGATGCCTGATCTTGATGAGTCGAGCACTTTCAACTTCCCTCCAGATCAGCAAATCATCACGAACAAACTCCCTAGGAATACAGCAAACAAGTGCAATGAATGAGTTGCCAAGTATCAGCACACACACAATGGTGCTTATCCCCATTCCATATCCTCTGTCGCGTCCTAGAAGAACGTGATCGTGTGGTTAACAATCTTAGTCTTAGTGTGACACCACTATCAGCTGCACTACCAACTTCTGTTTCCAAATATGACAAGCCAATTGCGTAACAAACTCTGCAGACTTCTACTGGAGACAAAGATGGTAATGAGGAGTCAAGGAAATGCCTCATTCAAAACTCCAGCTCTCACACTCAAGAAGACTGCAGAGTGATGTCGCTGGAAGACAAGAAGAAAGGCATCAATGGATCTGCTACATCTGTCTTGGAGATTACAAGTTACCGGACTGAGAGTGATGTCCGAGGAATGTGGCTCAAAGCGTCATCACACCGTGTTCCACAGTGACCTGCCCAAGAAGTGAGATGGGAACAGCGAGACCATGAAGACCAGCGATCCCGCAGCATCCGACAACTCTCAGGAAAACAAGTCAATAAGGAATGATGATGGTAAAGAAGAAAAGATGCCTACTTCTCTCTGCACCTCAGTCTGTGGAGATGCCAAGTATGGAAGAAGTTGTGGAAGATTCTTTTGGCCAAGATCATGGATCCCAAGCACCCCGACAAGGTCTTGGACACTCAGGACACCTTCGACCTGTCAAACACCTCCTTCACCGATACTGTCTTTGACTTCTTCTACACAGAGCTGGGTACTCTCTCTCGACTTTAGGCAGCACGACTTCACACAGTGGAAAGAGAATCACCGGTCTTAAGATTCAAGGGGCTTTGGAGAAGAAAGCCAAGTATTTTCGAAATCTTGGAGATGCCAGACACCAGAGATAAGGCTACTCCAGAGATTGTCCATCAACACAAGCACTTAAAGCGTCTTGCTTCCAAGATAACATTCCAACAAGACACACAGTTCTCTTCCTCCTTGGAAGAGACAGTGATCCAGTTATGAAGCCTTTGAATTACACCAACATGAAGGAACCTCACGCCCATCGCACCACTCTCGGCTGGGCAGTCGTTGGTTCTGTTTGTCAGTGGGAAACATCATCCGTTAACTCTCCGGCACAGTTCCCTAGTCGGCTTGACTTCCTTAGAACTCGACGAAACCAAGTTTATGAACAACAATATTAAGAATGACTACATGTATGTATGTGGAACAAGTTTCAGTGTCTGATCGACCTCCAGAGGAAGGAAGAGTCTGGTGACTTCCCGTGCTCTCCGTCCATCTTCCCGGCATGGGAAAGATCCGTCTTGTCTTTGATAGCTCCGCAAAATACTTGAGAGTTAGCCATAACTCAGTGTTGCTTCAAGGTCCAGACAGGAATAATCCGTGGCGTCCTGTCAAGATTCAGGGAAGGAGAGGTTGCATTTATGGCAGGCATCAAATCCAAGTTCCTCCGCTTTCAAGTTGCTCCAGAGCATCACGATTATCTCCGTTTTTTCCCTGGTTCCAAGAGAATGATCCTTCCAAGCCTCTCATCGAATATCGTGCTACTGTCCAATCCTTGGCAACGGTCCAAGTCCGGCAGTGACCAACTACAGTTTAAGAAGAGTTGCAATGATGGGGGTGCAGACTAAGGCACTCATGACTTCATTCAGAATCACTTCCATGTCGATGATGGACTCGGATCTGCTCCAACACAAAACCTGCTATTGAGGTCCTCTCTTCAGTCAATGATCCATTTGCCAAACACAACATTCGACTCCACAAGATTGTCTCCAGTCATTCGAGACTTCTTGAAGCCTTTCCAGAGTCAGAGAGAGCATCAAACCTCGTTGACCTGAACTTTAAAGATGCAACAATTTAACAGACTCTTGGCACCGCGTAGGACATCGACAGAGACATGTTTGTCAACCGAATTCGAATTCCAGAACACCCCCTCACCCAACGTGGAGGCTTGGGCATCGTCAACACAATCTACGACGTCTTTGGTTGTGATGCACCGGTGATCCCTTGGTGAATTGCTTTTTCAATGCACAGCATTTCCCACCAAGGATGCTATGAATGCACAGGAGAAGCTCGATAACTTGGGATGACCCACTTCCTCCAGAACATCTGCTGACTGGAACCGCTGGAAGTGTTTGGATCAGCCCTATCTCATCGAGATTCCACATCCATTCATGCCCCAGGGTTTTGGCAGAGGCATTCTCTCTTCTCTGCTCGTCTTCTGTGATGCATCTCAGGATGCCCTCGGTCATGTCATGTACCTCTGTTCCGTCAATGCCCATGGAGAAGTCGGTGTCACCTTCGTCATGGGTGGAAGCAAATCATCTCCTAAAGCAGCTACAACCATTCCGAGGATGGAACTCTGTGCCGCTGTGAATGCCGTCCCCAGTCTGCGATAACCGATGTCTCAGAGGCAATAAGGAAGCGAGACAAGATCAAATTCTACAGGTAGTCGTTCATGGTTACATCAACAATGAGAAAAGAAGATTCACATGGTATGCTGGAAATAGGCTCGGGGAAAGAAGATTCACACACTATGTTGGAAATAGGCTCGGGGAAAGAAGATTCACACGCCATGTTGGAAATAGGCTCGGGGAAAGAAGATTCACACACTATGTTGGAAATAGGCTCGGGGAAAGAAGATTCACACGCTATGTTGGAAATAGGCTCGGGAAAAGAAGATTCACACGCTATGTTGGAAATAGGGTCGATGTCATTAGAAGGCTCTCCCAGGCATCTGACTGGTCCTTTGTTGACACCTGTCAACCCAGCAGACTGTGCTACTCATCCTAACTCATTCCAACATCTTGACTTAGGACCTGCCTTTCCTTATGCCAAAGTAGAACCAAAGGACTTTCCCAAGTTCCAACATCTCATCAAGCCACCAACACTCATGAGGCTGCTGAAGTCATCTCTCGTGCAGTCCCACATCCATTCATGTTTTCCGTAACGTCAAAGACTTCCACCACCTCCAAGAAGTCCTCCATCATTTCAACCAGAAGACTCCTGTTTATAATCCGATCTCCAAGTTGGCCCCAATCTTGGATGACAACAGGACATCATCCCATCCTACTTACAAAAGATCACCACGTCACTACTCTCGTCATCCATCACTGCCACAAATGAGTTTGTCATCAAGGTCGCTATCTCACTCATGGAGATCCATTCTGAGGGATTCCACATAGTCATCAGTAAGCAAGTGATCCAGCAAAATATCCTGCATTCTATGCCGGTTACTCCATTTCAGAGTCTATCTAAAGCCAAATCATGGCTGATCTTCCACCGGATAGACTGGAACCAGCCCCACTCCCATTTATCAACAATGGCTTGGACGTCTTCAGTGACTTCATAATTCAACATGGTAGAGTCACTCGCCATTGTGGTGTCGAAAAATAAGTCTGGGTCATTTTCTTCACCCATTTCTCCCGTCATGCCATCCACCTGGAGTTGACAGAGATCTTGAACCTTCAATGTTCAAGAATACCCTTCGTCGTTTCCTTGGCATCAGAGGCAAAGGATCTCTATTCAGAAGCGACAAAGGCAAGAACTCTGTGAGTTCCAGAAACGAAGACAAAGCAACTGATAAAGACACATCAACATTGCAGGCATCAAGGCCGACCTGAACTTGCAGGACTCCGACTCGCTCCTGTCTCACACTTTGGAGGTGTTAGGGAGAGAAAGCATTTAGAAGTCCCGAAGGAACACTCCAAATGGTTGTTCAATGTCGCTTGACAAGAGATGAGCTTCACACTTTCTTTGTCGAAGCATCTGCCATTGTGAACTTGATGCCTCTTTGGGAAGTCTCTTCAGATCCAGAAGCTCCACAGCCATTCTGCCCTGCCATGACACTCACTCTGTGTGACAGTGGGCCTCATCCTGCTCCTCCTGGACAGACAGCAAGAGGACGTAGAGAAGGGCTCAGTATCTGGCAGATCAGTTCTGGAACAGATGGTAAATGGAGTACATTCAAGAGCTCCAGTCACAACACAAATGGACATAGCCTAAAAGGTCGCTCGCCATTGACAGCATCGTCCTACAGTACTTCATGATAAACAGCTACCAAGAAACCATTGGTCACTTGGTATAATTATATATACACACATATCTTATATATATATATACTTATATATATATATACTTATATATATATATACATATATATACACATACATATATACTTATATATATACACACATATATACTTATATATATACACACATATATACTTATATATATATATACACACACATACATATAAACTTATATATATATATATACACACATATATACTTATATATATATATATACACACATATATACTTATATATATAATATATATACACACATATATATATACTTATATATAATATATACACACATATATACTTATATATATATACACACATACATATAAACTTATATATATATATATATATATACACACATATACTTATATATATATATATACACACATACATATAAACTTATATATATATATATATATATATACACACATATACTTATATATATATATATACACACATACATATAAACTTATATATATATATATATATATACACACACATATATATTGGAGTGCAGTAGCAGCCCCAATACTGCTCTGACAACTATTTAAAAATGGCAGATACCAAACACACATACACTACAAGTCTCATATCTCAACTAAAACTTGTGTTGACACCTTCTTGGTTCCTAAATGGAGGTGGTTTAGACTGATTTTCCACAAACACTTCCAGCGTGCCTTGAATCTTTTGCTAAGGTAGTAAACAAGAAACACTCCCACAAACAACAACAACAAAAAGCATGTGAAATCATCTCCAAGGATCTTGCACATGCATGTACCTCCATATCTCATTTCTCTCCCATTCGCCCCAAACTTGAGTACCACAATTTATTACCAGAAACTACAAATTGCTGCAAGGGCTATGGAAATTGGTAAAGGTTGTCACCATAATACACACACCTGTGCATGCGCGATATTGAGATAGCTAAGCTGATTCAGCAGCGGCCGCATGTTTAAACAACCTAGTAAGCAATCAACTTCCTACAGAGTGTGTGTATGTGTGGTCTCTTGTCAGTACTACACTCTAACTCAACTCATCAGGATCCCCAACATCCGGGCACACACTCTCTACTGGAACCCTCACATTGCACGATCGCGTCACAATACATGTGGTCCTCGAACTCGCGGAACCATAGCTCATTTTGATTGTAGTACAGTCCAGCTTCTTGTCGACGGAGGGCGATTCTCGCTTACCCTCCAGCTAGTTCCTTGTTTGTAGCCTGTGCTTGAAGATGTCTGAGACTACAACAACAGAGAAGGCTTCACGCAGCAGTGAGGATGAGAGTGAAGAGATGGAAGACCATCGTTCAGTCACACCCGGTAAAGCTTTCAATGCTCTAAAGAACTTACTGTTGTGGCTGAAAATCTTCTTCTTGTGAAAAAAATGGCGCACACTATAGCTCGGATGGGACAGGAATAACTGATAACTTCCCACCATTTCTGAACATGTTCTTGTTATTATCAGTCAATGTACACGTACTATGTATGTGCATGCACTTAATATTTGCAGGGGTGCAAAATTTAATTTATATTGAAAAAAATGTGAGGTGTTCCCAGATGTGGCCGTTTTTGAGCCGGGCAGTGCCAGGTCCTGAGCTTCCCGGATAAGGCGAGTTTGAGTTAACGTCAGTCAGCACCACTCCGTGCCACAACTGGCCAAAGCTCATTTCTCTGCAGTTTGGGATTCTGAGTACGGGATGCTGGCAGATGGCCTCACTCAGTTCTTGCCAAGATGGTTCCCGTGTAGCAGAGGCCTTGCACAACTCTCAGGGTGAGCATTCTTATAGTGTTACTTAGAGGGTTGAGTCCTGTGTGAGTGACATCTGGCATCATGGAATGTCTGGACGTTCTAGATGTGGAGGGCTCTATTAAGACTGCAGGACAGGGCTATAATGTGTTTACTAGTGATGAAAGATAGATGGATCAAGCTGTGTGTGAGCCTAGTAGGTATAAGGTACATCCATAGCTGTGACTGCTTTGCAGGTCACAAAAATGGTTTGGAAGTGAAGCTTACAGGAGAGGAGTTAGTGGGTGCTAACACCTGTTAAGGGGGCGGTTTCCCCATTTTATTTTATTTTTATTTTCATTTATAAATGTTGTTGTAAGCATCTACTAGCCATTTCCAAAGTTTTAGAGGCATTGGAGTATCCATTTCAAAGTTATGGTGCTTTTCGTCCATGCAATTTCACTTATCTTGATTCAAAATTGGAAGAGACGCGCACAGAGAAGGCTTACGGGAAAGGTAAGTTTTTCGGCATCATAAAATGGCTACCGCTTATACCTGGAAGCTCATCTGCCACCCAAATTTCTTGCTGAGTCATTTCCTGCCCTTCGCGCAGAGGCCCTGAATATATAACTCTGGTTCGCACGCAGCATTTCCAGTCGCCTCGCGTTCAGTTTTTGGTGAAAGTGTTTGGATGTCTTCGTGCCCTTTCCGTAAGCAGATTCTACAAATCATGAAAAATCCCTTAAAAAGCGTTTGGCGAACATAACTTTGTCACAGTTTTTTTTGTTTTGTTGGTGTCATTTGAAAGCTCTTTGTGTGTTCTGTAATTTGAGCGAATCAGACCTTAAAAAAAAAAAAAAGCATTGCCAAGTTATGGTCATTAGAACAGATGACCTTTTGGTGTTAATGAGACCCATTCGGTCAATTGCAACTGACCAACAGTCTAGCACAAGCCAAATTGGTTTCGCTCAAATTACAGCCAAGTGTTTCAGGAAGCCACAAAACAAATTTGAGCGCAAGATCTTCTAGTGGTGTTGAGTTAGGTCTGCAAACGCTTGAGTGGTAGGAATCTTGGTCTGTCACTTGTATCTTCTAATAAAATGTGTCTATACAGTAGACATTTCAGATACCATTGGAAAGAAGACAGAATAAGCAACACTTTGATAATAAAATTATCTGCATAGTGGAAAGAGAAAAAAAGCTATGGCAATTACAAAGAGGACAAAGGTTTTTTTGTTTGTTAAACAGGGAAAGCGCCCCCTTAAGAAGGTTCCTGGGCACGTGGATGCCAGACAGAGAGGTGAAGGTGTTGCTATTGTGCTATCAGGGCCAGCGGTGCATGCTTGGAGGTCACGTGGTAGCCACTGGAAGGCATGGAGCTCTAGGTTGGTTTCAGCTTCTTTGTGTTACCTTGTCACACTCCAACCTTTCATGCGAGCAGAGAGGAGAAAGATGCATTGTCTGATTGCCTCCAGTAAGCTCTCTCTGAAATTTCGTTGCCTCAGTCCTTCGTGATGTTGGGAGACTTCAATGCACATGTGGGTCAAGAGTGACAGATGATGAGTGCTGGCATGAGAGCGGTGGATGATGAGTGGTGGATGAGAGGTGTCCTCATGAGTATGGGAGTGGTGGATGATGAGTGGTGGATGAGAGGTGTCCTCATGAGTATGGGAGTGGTGGATTATGAGTGGTGGATGAGAGGTGTCCTCATGAGTATGGGAGTGGTGGATGATGAGTGGTGGATGAGAGGTGTCCTCATGAGTATGGGAGTGGTGGATGATGAGTGGTGGATGAGAGGTGTCCTCATGAGTATGGGAGTGGTGGATGATGAGTGGTGGATGAGAGGTGTCCTCATGAGTATGGGAGTGGTGGATTATGAGTGGTGGATGAGAGGTGTCCTCATGAGTATGGGAGTGGTGGATGATGAGTGCTGGCATGAGAGGTGTCCTCATGAGTATGGGAGTGGGGGATGATGAGTGGTGGATGAGAGGTGTCCTCATGAGTATGGGAGTGGTGGATGATGAGTGGTGGATGAGGTGTCCTCATGAGTATGGGAGTGGTGGATGATGAGTGCTGGCATGAGAGGTGTCCTCATGAGTATGGGAGTGGTGGATGATGAGTGGTGGATGAGAGGTGTCCTCATGAGTATGGGAGTGGTGGATGATGAGTGGTGGATGAGGTGTCCTCATGAGTATGGGAGTGGTGGATGATGAGTGCTGGATGAGAGGTGTCCTCATGAGTATGGGAGTGGTGGATGATGAGTGGTGGATGAGAGGTGTCCTCATGAGTATGGGAGTGGTGGATGATGAGTGGTGGATGAGAGGTGTCCTCATGAGTATGGGAGTGGTGGATGATGAGTGGTGGGATGAGAGGTGTCCTCATGAGTATGGGAGTGGTGGATGATGAGTGCTGGCATGAGAGGTGTCCTCATGAGTATGGGAGTGGTGGATGATGAGTGGTGGATGAGAGGTGTCCTCATGAGTATGGGAGTGGGTGATGGATGAGAGGTGTCCTCATGAGTATGGGAGTGATAGATGATGAGTGGTGGATGAGAGGTGTCCTCATGAGTATGGGAGTGGTGGATGATGAGTGGTGGATGAGAGGTGTCCTCATGAGTATGGGAGTGGGTGATGGATGAGAGGTGTCCTCATGAGTATGGGAGTGGTGGATGATGAGTGCTGGCATGAGAGGTGTCCTCATGAGTATGGGAGTGGTGGATGATGAGTGGTGGATGAGATGGATCCTCATGAGTATGGGAGTGGTGGATCATGAGTGGTGGATGAGAGGTGTCCTCAAGAGTATGGGAGTGGTGGATGATGAGTGGTGGCAATGAGAGGTGTCCTCATGAGTATGGGAGTGGTGGATGATGAGTGGTGGATGAGAGGTGTCCTCATGAGTATGGGGGTGGTGGATGATGAGTGCTGGCATGAGAGGTGTCCTCATGAGTATGGGAGTGGTGGATGATGAGTGGTGGATGAGAGGGGTCCTCATGAGTATGGGAGTGGGGGATGATGAGTGGTGGATGAGAGGTGTCCTCATGAGTATGGGAGTGGTGGATGATGAGTGGTGGATGAGAGGTGTCCTCATGAGTATGGGAGTGGTGGATGATGAGTGGTGGATGAGAGGGGTCCTCATGAGTATGGGAGTGGGGGATGATGAGTGGTGGATGAGAGGTGTCCTCATGAGTATGGGAGTGGTGGATGATGAGTGGTGGATGAGAGGGGTCCTCATGAGTATGGGAGTGGGGGATGATGAGTGGTGGATGAGAGGTGTCCTCATGAGTATGGGAGTGATGGATGATGAGTGCTGGCATGAGAGGTGTCCTCATGAGTATGGGAGTGGTGGATGATGAGTGGTGGATGAGAGGTGTCCTCATGAGTATGGGAGTGGTGGATGATGAGTGGTGGATGAGAGGTGTCCTCATGAGTATGGGAGTGGTGGATGATGAGTGGTGGATGAGAGGTGTCCTCATGAGTATGGGAGTGGTGGATGATGAGGGCTGGCATGAGAGGTGTCCTCATGAGTATGGGAGTGGTGGATGATGAGTGGTGGATGAGAGGTGTCCTCATGAGTATGGGAGAGGTGGATGATGAGTGGTGGATGAGAGGTGTCCTCATGAGTATGGGAGTGGTGGATGATGAGTGGTGGATGAGAGGTGTCCTCATGAGTATGGGAGTGGTGGATGATGAGTGGTGGATGAGAGGTGTCCTCATGAGTATGGGAGTGGTGGATGATGAGTGGTGGATGAGAGGTGTCCTCATGAGTATGGGAGTGGTGGATGATGATTGGTGGATGAGAGGTGTCCTCATGAGTATGGGAGTGGTGTGATGAGTGGTGGATGAGAGGTGTCCTCATGAGTATGGGAGTGGTGGATGATGAGTGGTGGATGAGAGGTGTCCTCATGAGTATGGGAGTGGTGGATGATGAGTGGTGGATGAGAGGTGTCCTCATGAGTATGGGAGTGGTGGATGATGAGTGGTGGATGAGAGGTGTCCTCATGAGTATGGGAGTGATAGATGATGAGTGGTGGATGAGAGGTGTCCTCATGAGTATGGGAGTGGTGGATGATGAGTGGTGGATGAGAGGTGTCCTCATGAGTATGGGAGTGGTGGATGATGAGGGCTGGCATGAGAGGTGTCCTCATGAGTATGGGAGTGGTGGATGATGAGTGGTGGATGAGAGGTGTCCTCATGAGTATGGGGGTGGTGGATGATGAGTGGTGGATGAGGTGTCCTCATGAGTATGGGAGTGGTGGATGAGAGTAAAGTTCATAAATGTGAATGAGAGAGAGAGGAAGCCGAGCTGAGGGATGGGACTCTGTGGGAGAGAGATTAAGAGAATCCTGGGATGAGTAAGGCAGTGCGGAGGAGAAGTGAGATACTCTCAAATCTGCTTGTGTGTGGTGATGCTCATGCCCTTTTGGGTTATGAAGATAGGAGGCAGCCACATTGGAGCTCAAAGTCATGGTTTGAGGAAAGAAGCAGGTGCATGTTCTGTGGCTTGCCACTGGATGGAGAGAGACAGGAAGAAGCATGTTAGGGTTGGCATGGCTTCCAGGCAGCAGTGAAAATGGCCAAGGATGCCTAGTTCCTGGCCTGGATGCCTAGTTCCTGGCCTGGATGCCTAGTTCCTGGCCTGGATGCCTAGTTCCTGGCCTGGATGCCTAGTTCCTGGCCTGGATGCCTAGTTCCTGGCCAGGGTGCCTAGTTCCTGGCCTGGATGCCTAGTTCCTGGCCTGGTTGCCTAGTTCCTGGCCTGGATGCCTAGTTCCTGGCCTGGATGCCTAGTTCATGGCCTGGATGCCTAGTTCATGGTCTGGATGCCTAGTTCCTGGCCTGGTTGCCTAGTTCATGGTCTGGATGCCTAGTTCCTGGCCTGGTTGCCTAGTTCCTGGCCTGGATGCCTAGTTCCTGGCCTGGATGCCTAGTTCCTGGCCTGGATGCCTAGTTCCTGGCCTGGATGCCTGAAGGCAGAGAGATGAAGACATCATGGGAAGGTGGTGCAGAGTTGCATCTGATCAGTGATATTACTATCAGTGATGCCTAGTTCATGGCCAGGATGCCTAGTTCCTGGCCTGGATGCCTAGTTCCTGGTCTGGATGCCTAGTTCCTGGCCTGGATGCCTAGTTCCTGGCCTGGATGCCTAGTTCCTGGCCTGGATGCCTAGTTCCTGGCCTGGATGCCTAGTTCCTGGCCAGGATGCCTAGTTCATGGCCTGGATGCCTAGTTCATGGCCTGGATGCCTAGTTCATGGTCTGGATGCCTAGTTCCTGGCCTGGATGCCTAGTTCCTGGCCTGGATGCCTAGTTCATGGCCTGGATGCCTAGTTCCTGGCCTGGATGCCTAGTTCCTGGCCTGGATGCCTAATTCCTGGCCTGGATGCCTAGTTCATGGTCTGGATGCCTAGTTCCTGGCCTGGATGCCTAGTTCCTGGCCTGGATGCCTAGTTCCTGGCCTGGATGCCTAGTTCCTGGCCTGGATGCCTAGTTCCTGGCCTGGATGCCTAGTTCATGGCCAAGGATGCCTAGTTCCTGGCCAAGGATGCCTAGTTCCTGGCCTGGATGCCTAGTTCCTGGCCTGGATGCCTAGTTCCTGGCCTGGATGCCTAGTTCCTGGCCTGGATGCCTAGTTCATGGCCAAGGATGCCTAGTTCATGGTCTGGATGCCTAGTTCATGGTCTGGATGCCTAGTTCCTGGCCTGGATGCCTAGTTCATGGTCTGGATGCTTAGTTCCTGGCCTGGATGCCTAGTTCCTGGCCAGGATGCCTAGTTCATGGTCTGGATGCCTAGTTCCTGGCCTGGATGCCTAGTTCATGGTCTGGATGCCTAGTTCATGGTCTGGATGCCTAGTTCCTGGCCTGGATGCCTAGTTCCTGGCCTGGGTGCCTAGTTCCTGGCCTGGATGCCTAGTTCCTGGTCTGGATGCCTAGTTCATGGTCTGGATGCCTAGTTCCTGGCCTGGATGCCTAGTTCCTGGTCTGGATGCCTAGTTCCTGGCCTGGATGCCTAGTTCATGGCCAAGGATGCCTAGTTCATGGTCTGGATGCCTAGTTCCTGGCCTGGATGCCTAGTTCCTGGCCTGGATGCCTAGTTCGTGGCCTGGATGCCTAGTTCCTGGCCAAGGATGCCTAGTTCCTGGCCTGGATGCCTAGTTCCTGGCCTGGATGCCTAGTTCATGGCCAAGGATGCCTAGTTCATGGTCTGGATGCCTAGTTCCTGGCCTGGATGCCTAGTTCATGGTCTGGATGCCTAGTTCCTGGCCTGGATGCCTAGTTCATGGCCTGGATGCCTAGTTCATGGTCTGGATGCCTAGTTCCTGGCCTGGATGCCTAGTTCATGGCCAGGATGCCTAGTTCCTGGCCTGGATGCCTAGTTCCTGGTCTGGATGCCTAGTTCCTGGCCTGGATGCCTAGTTCCTGGCCTGGATGCCTAGTTCCTGGCCTGGATGCCTAGTTCCTGGCCAGGATGCCTAGTTCATGGCCTGGATGCCTAGTTCATGGTCTGGATGCCTAGTTCCTGGCCTGGATGCCTAGTTCCTGGCCTGGATGCCTAGTTCCTGGCCTGGATGCCTAATTCCTGGCCTGGATGCCTAGTTCATGGTCTGGATGCCTAGTTCCTGGCCTGGATGCCTAGTTCCTGGCCTGGATGCCTAGTTCCTGGCCTGGATGCCTAGTTCCTGGCCTGGATGCCTAGTTCCTGGCCTGGATGCCTAGTTCATGGCCAAGGATGCCTAGTTCCTGGCCAAGGATGCCTAGTTCCTGGCCTGGATGCCTAGTTCCTGGCCTGGATGCCTAGTTCCTGGCCTGGATGCCTAGTTCATGGCCAAGGATGCCTAGTTCATGGTCTGGATGCCTAGTTCATGGTCTGGATGCCTAGTTCCTGGCCTGGATGCCTAGTTCATGGTCTGGATGCTTAGTTCCTGGCCTGGATGCCTAGTTCCTGGCCAGGATGCCTAGTTCATGGTCTGGATGCCTAGTTCCTGGCCTGGATGCCTAGTTCATGGTCTGGATGCCTAGTTCATGGTCTGGGTGCCTAGTTCCTGGCCTGGATGCCTAGTTCCTGGTCTGGATGCCTAGTTCCTGGCCTGGATGCCTAGTTCCTGGTCTGGATGCCTAGTTCCTGGCCTGGATGCCTAGTTCATGGCCAAGGATGCCTAGTTCATGGTCTGGATGCCTAGTTCCTGGCCTGGATGCCTAGTTCCTGGCCTGGATGCCTAGTTCGTGGCCTGGATGCCTAGTTCCTGGCCAAGGATGCCTAGTTCCTGGCCTGGATGCCTAGTTCCTGGCCTGGATGCCTAGTTCCTGGCCTGGATGCCTAGTTCATGGCCAAGGATGCCTAGTTCATGGTCTGGATGCCTAGTTCCTGGCCTGGATGCCTAGTTCATGGTCTGGATGCCTAGTTCCTGGCCTGGATGCCTAGTTCATGGTCTGGATGCTTAGTTCCTGGCCTGGATGCCTAGTTCCTGGCCTGGATGCCTAGTTCCTGGCCAGGATGCCTAGTTCATGGTCTGGATGCCTAGTTCCTGGCCTGGATGCCTAGTTCCTGGTCTGGATGCCTAGTTCCTGGTCTGGATGCCTAGTTCCTGGCCTGGATGCCTAGTTCCTGGCCTGGATGCCGCCTGGATGCCTAGTTCATGGCCATGATGCCTAGTTCCTGGCCTGGATGCCTAGTTCCTGGTCTGGATGCCTAGTTCCTGGCCTGGATGCCTAGTTCATGGCCAAGGATGCCTAGTTCATGGTCTGGATGCCTAGTTCCTGGCCTGGATGCCTAGTTCCTGGCCTGGATGCCTAGTTCATGGTCTGGATGCCTAGTTCCTGGCCAGGATGCCTAGTTCCTGGCCTGGATGCCTAGTTCATGGCCTGGATGCCTAGTTCCTGGCCTGGATGCCTAGTTCCTGGCCTGGATGCCTGAAGGCAGAGAGATGAAGACATCATGGGAAGGTGGTGCAGAGTTGCATCTGATCAGTGATATTAATATTCTCTATAGTAGCTATTAGCTGACTATAACCTGTTTGTTGACCAGACAGCTAGTTCTACTGAGGCTATTTGTATTTACAGCCTGGCAAGCACCCATGGGCATTTGATATTCACTCCCCTGAAGAGAAGGGTGGGCACTTACCTGGTGAATGACATCACCACCTGGAACTTTACGTAACATACAACAAAATGTCATGTCATTATGCAGTAGCGGTCAAAAATTACTTTCCATTGCATTTTAGAACAACGTACATACTCTTTTTGAACGCGAGCACTATGTGTGCATTTCCTGCTTTTTCCCCAAGCGTCCTTCGCAAAAAGAAATTAAACGTTCACGTGATGCATTCAGTTGCTCTCGCTCGAGTAAGTCAGTTAGCCTATGCATGTATCAACGCGAAAAAAACAAACGTTTTTACGCTGCTAGCTAGAGTTTGTAAAAGTAAATGATTAGTACTCAGGGTCACTGAATGGGGCAATGTCATCAGCGTCCCCGTCGTACAAATCTGGAAGGGATCTTCAAGGTCGCTGTCATCTTCCTCTGCATCAAGCTCTCTCGGTATACTGTCTCTGGTGAGCACATCTTCAAGATTGTTGGAGATAACACACAAGTAAGGAATGAGCTCGCCAACGACTCCTCACAGAAGATGCTGTGCCATTCTTATGCTGCTGCAATATTGCCCACTGATTCTGGCTAGATAAACTCATTAACAAGAGTGCAAGTCAGCTGTTGGCATGGCTACCACACTGCACATGTTCGTTGCAGTCATATGACGAAATCTCAACAGGAAGGTCTTCGCACATTCCATGGTTTTTAGTGAGTGGGCACTTGCTAGGCATATCCCTGAATCATCAGCATCCGAGAAAAGCATATGGTGGGCGCTTGCTACGCATATCGCTGAATCATCAGAGTTCGAGAAAAGCATATGGTGGGCGCTTGCTTTGGATATCCTTGAATCATCAGAGTTCGATTTGATGGGTGCTTCAGGGGCGGCTTCACAGGTCCGGCGGGTCCGGCGATTGCCGGGCCACTTTTTGTGGAATTAATTATATTAATTAAAAAAAAAAATTATGGATAAAATTATTAATATTTTCATACATTCTAAAAGCATATTATCTAAAGGTATTATCTAAAGGCTTTAAAAAGATGAGCCCCACTATTAAACCCTTCACCCCGAAGTTGTTTTCATGTTAAAGATGCTTGAAAAGCAGCTAGCTCTTGTGTGAAAACATGCAATTAGCTAGAGTGTGAAAATGCAATTAGCTAGCTGTCTGGAAGAAAGTTGGAAGCTATGCACAGCAATAACAGCAAACACCAAATCAAGGCTTCTGGCTGTGAATTGAAGCCACATTTACCCTCTTTCAATTCAGTAAGAGAGTCATAAGAAAGCTTTTAGCTACTAACTACTAACTGTAGCATCTGCTATATACTAGGCTTGGTCTATTAGGCACTGTGATTAAACACAATCACATGATTAGGTGTTATAATTAACACATTGTAAGTCTGTCATAGATACTAATTGGTTTCAGACACATGCTGCTTACAACTAAACAGACTTTTATAGCCATGTCCACAGCAAAGAAACAGCAGTCCCTCCTGTTATTTCAAAGGAAGAATAATTCAGGAGCCAGTGAAGATCAAGTCACTGAGATCAAGTCACTGGAAGTAGAGAAAAAAAGCAAAGATTCTATTCATCTTGAGTTTCCTGATGAGGATCTCTGTTTGGCTGAGGAAGATCTCATTTTTACTAAGGAAGAAGATTGTCAAAGAGCATCAGCTACCGTGTCCCCTAGCCCTACTGAGACCTCCCATTCTGTATGTTGTCAAGGTGAGGAAGTAGATTCTGAACAACTGCAGCTAGGTTATTCTGGAATAGAGTTTGGGGTCATAAATAACCCTTGTCAACCACATTCTCAGAATACCTCCCCCAAAAAACTGTTTGGGAAAAAGAAACCCGAGTACCGGTCCTTCAAGGCTATTTGGTTTGATAATGTGATGTGGTCATCTTGGCTTCACTGGGAAAAAGTAATGAAAGGGCTTACTGTTTAATATTTATGCCTTGAACCAGCTCACTTTCTCAAAAAAACAAAGAATCTGCATTTATCACAACCGGGTATACCAATTGGAAAGATGCTACTCGATCCTTTCAGCAACACCACCAAAGTGCATGTCACAGAGAATCCATTATGAAGTGGGAACATCACTTGAAAGGGGAGATGTCAGTGTCCAGCTTCAGAAACAACTTGTTTCTGAACAGGAAGCTTCCAGATATTGCCTCAAAATTCTTTTTTACTTCAGTTGAGTGTCTTGCTCGGCAAGGATTGGCATTGCCTGGACACTGTCAAGAGAGAGGAAAGCTTCTTCAGCTACAATCAAGTGATTGTGAACGATTTAAATCCTGGTTACAGAAAACAAAATCTTACACTTCCCATGATATACAAAATGAGATGGTGAGGATTATGTCCCACATGATCCAACGGTCAATTCTTATGGATATTTGTGCTAGTCATTGGTATTCTATCAGTGCAGATGAGACTGTTGATGTGTCGCTGACAGAACAAGTAAGTACTTGTAAATATAATAGAAAATTGATGTGCTTGACTTTAATAAATTATATATATATATATATATATATATTTGTTGCAGATGGTTGTTTGCATAAGATATGTTTCACCCCTCACATTTGAAGTACATGAAGATTATATCGGCATGTATGCAACTGAACGTACTAATTCTGACCAGTTGACATGTTAATCAAAGATGTGTTACTTCGTGCCAGTCTTTCACTACATCAATGCAGAGGTCAGTGTTATGATGGAGCTGCCAACATGTCTGGTAGAAGATCAGGAGTGTCAACACAAATCCAAATAATTGAGTCCAGAGCAGTACCAGAGCAGTATACATTCATTGTATGAGACACTTACTAAATCTTGCTGTTCAAGATACCTGTCGCTCTATCAAAACCATGAGAGACACGTTTGATACAGTCATTTGAGTTGTCCAAAATGTTCAAATATAGTGCCAAAAAGAAATCCATGCTCCAAAAATTGAAATCAGAACTTTCTCCAGAACTCCTGGTCTCAAACCTCTTTGCCCAACTCGACAGTTAGAGCTGAATCACTTCGATCTATTCTGTCCAACTATACTGTGATTCTATCTGTACTAGATGATATCACAACAGAATATTACTCAACACTAGACATTATGAGCAAAGTCCACCGGACCACTTTGAAAAAGGTGGAGCCGCCCCTGCGCTTGCTACGCATATCCCTGAATCATCCGAGTTCGAGAAATGCCAACTCCTCAAAGAAGCGAAGGCTAAAGTTCACCTAATCTGACCAAAGATGAAAGAAAGATGCTTAAGGCAGAAGCTAGGAGAGAAGAGCGCAAGATCCCACTAATTTTATAAAGGGAAGTTATCTCAACAAACTCCATGACAAAGACATACCCCAGTCTCATGCTTCACACACTGACTCCATCTCACGCAATGTCAACACACCGACTCCCGCCCGGCCCTGCATGACAACTACACCACGCCGGCTCCTCCACCGCTGCCTTTAGAACTGTCGCAGTATTACCAACAAACTAATTCCAAACCTTTGCGTTGACTTGCACTGACTTGATGTAGTTGCACTAATTGAGACGTGACTAACTAGCAAAATTCAAGATAATGAAATTCTCCTATCAGATTATACATACCATCCACTGTTCAGATAGACCCTCCCGTGATGACGGCATCATGGTTTGCATCTTATCTAAGATCCCCTCTCGACTCATTCAATCTCTCTCCTCCATAGATACAGTGTCTGTTAAACTCTTATCCTCTCCCAATCTCACTGTCTCCTGTGCTTATATCAATGTTCAGATAGACCATCCCGTGATGGCAGCATCATGGTTTGCATCTCATCTAAGATCCCCTCTCGACTCATTCAATCTCTCCCCTCCAGTGTCTGTTAAACTCTTATCCTCTCCCAATCTCACTGTCTCCTGTGCTATTCCTCCTAAATTTTCCTTCACCACTTCTCCCGACTGTAGAGTCAATAGAAGCTCTCTCTTGACTCAACAAGACCTACACAGTGACCTCAATGCTCCAAACATTGATTGGTCAACTTCTGCAGCCACACCTACCATGTTATGCGATCTGATCTTCCACTTTAACCTTTCACAAGTAATTACCCATCCTATGTATGTCAAATGTGGTATTCTAGAGGAGCTCATCATCGTCATCGAATATCACACCTCTACCTTATTCACTGATCACTTTACGTCCGAGCAAAGCGAGGCACTGTATGATCATGAAATCCTTTTTACCTCGGGGGTACGCAGGTTCATCACACTGAGCCATAAATGGCATCTGTATACGTGTGAACTGCAATATTGTAATTCTGCACGTGCACTTAATTGCATTAATAAGAGGAGGTTCAGTGCAATGATGGGATAGAGTAAAACAAATAGGTGAAAATGAGAGCAAGAAATGAGCGAGAAAGATCAAAGCGTGCTGTGGAAACCAAGGAAAGCTAGAGGGTGTGAAAACCTTTTGGCCTCAAACGTGTGTACGGAGCAATCAACGCCCTCCACGAGGGGAAGAGCTGAACTATTCTCATGATATTTTAGCTTCCACCCAACATGCCACGCGCCTTCGCTCGACACCCATGTTTGAACATTGCTATTTTCGTCGACACCAACAAAACCCACCACTTTACCAGATACGTATCCGACTTTAGTTAAGGTGATCTTGAAGGCTAAACAGCCACTTTCTAATGCTGATTTCAGCCCATGCTTTGCTGGTAACGACATTGACAGCTTCAGGCAACTATTTAGGGTCAATCATTCTCAATGCTTGCTTCCTCTTCATGCCGAAAGTTAAACTCAAAGCTCACCAACCTCCCAGGTGATTCACCCTGGCCATATAACATCATCTCCATCTTATATCTGCACCATTAGAAGACAAGCCAAGCATGACCCAACTCCTCAGAACTTAACAAAACTATGTGAATGTGAAGGCAAACAGCATCTCCAAGAGTTAATGATGCAAGCCAGATCAAATACGACTCACAAATACTCACTAAACCACCAACAACTGTAAATCCACCTTCTGCTATCTACACTCAAGAAATTTCATCCCTCAGCAGGTCTCCTTCAGAATACGCATTCCTTCTCCCCACTTGAAGGGGCTCAACGTTCAGTGAGCACTCTCATTCAGTTTACCAACCAAAACAAGTGATTCCATTCCTTTGCCTTCTCTTCACTTATACACTTCTTCCATCACAACTTCGTGAAGTCTCTTGCTATGAGAACATCCTCAGCTCTAGCTGTAAATTGACTGGTTAGAAATCTTGCCATTTCCATCTATGCACCAATTACGCTGCTTCTCTAGGAGAAGAAATGTCTTCACTTGACCCGGATTCCTCAAGTCCACTTCATCGCCAACAATGGAGTTCCAGCCAACATCAATTATCGACTAATAACTCTCCTGTGCTCCATGAAGTTCTAGAAAAGTCCTCTTTGATGTCATTTTCATTCATGTCTTGCCCATCATTTCTCTGAACAAATTTGGCTTTGTGCAAGGCCACTTATGTCTCTAAGAACTTCTCACTAACCTTACTAATCAAACTATGGAAGCCTGCCATCACTGCTCTCCTGCTCAAAGACTACTTAACCGACAGATGTTAACTTACATCTATTGATAGTATGTCTTCCTCCCTACTGCCTGTCACTTCAGGGGTCCCCAAGGAAGTATCCTTAGACTACCGTTATGCATTATATACATGAATGATCTGCCCCTATGTATCTGTCTCAGTCATCTCTCTTATGACCTGCCCCCATCTGTCGAAGACTCATCTCTCCTAATGTTTGCAGATGACTACAAGTGTCTGCACACCATCTTCTCTCCATTAGACCCCTTACTTTTGCGACTAGACCAAGATCCACTGCACTTCTGGACTAGTGACTGGCAATTGGTCTTCAACCAATAAAATGGCAAAATATTTTTCTGTTTCAACATCCAGTTATAATTATCTGCTTAATGGAACACAGGCCAATAATACAACACACCACAGAGACCTTGGTATTAACTTCACTAACAACCTTTCATGGTCCTGCAACTACTCCATTGTGATCACCAATGCCTACAACATTCTTTACCTTATCCATCACGCTATCTCACCTCACCAAACTTACTTTACACGTACATCCCTTGTCAGATCTCACCTTACCCGCTGCAGCCAAATCTGATGCACCTCCCCCTCCCCATCTTCTTAGGACATATCACTTGAACAGGTTCAGCGACGCTCAACCAAATTCTAAACAACTTTCATCTAGGACAGTCTCTCAAGTTATTTCCTTCATCCCTACGGCTGGAATTCCTGGATATCACATTTCTCATCAATTTCCTGCCCCCCCCCCCCTTGAAGGTCACTTCAACATAACATCTATGACCAAGTTCAGTTTATGCCTTCTAAAACCAGATCTTCTAGCCACTCTAAGCTCAAGTGTCTACTTTCATAAACCACTAATAACCGCCTCAACTTTACATATTTCAACTGATGTCAATCTGTGGAACACCCTCCTGAGCTGGAGCTCAACCTGTCCACCTTCGCCTCGAGAAAGAGTTTGAAAACCTTCCCCTGGGAACACTTTATCAATCAGGACTTGCCATGCACTTGTCTGTGCAGTAAATGCTTCTCACTATCCTCTCCCCTAAAACTACTCTCACTTGTATGGCTACCAGCAGTTCTTGTCGGTGTGACGTCAGCACGCCCTTCTCTATCAAACTATTTCTTTTCCATGTCAGATGCTGTAAAATCATATATCATTATTAATTATATCCAGTGTGAGAGGAGGCGGTTGATTCCAATGAGACCAGTCATACTATAGAATGAGGATGCAAGTTTGTGCACCAACCCTGAGTCAAAGCAGAAGAGATGGAAGAGGCATTTCACCAAGGTACTAAATGTCCAAAACTTGAGTTAAGAAGAGTCGGACAAAGACCACTAAGGCTTGAAATGGCAGAGTCACCATTAGAGGAGGAAATGTTAAATGCAGATGAGAAGCTTAGGAATGGGGAGCTGGTGACATTTCTGACGTACTCGCAGAAATGGTGAAAGCTGCTTGTAGTGAAGATGAACTTCTGAGCACACTGATGGAGTTGGTGCATGATGTTTGGAGAGAGTGTTTGGTTCCAGGTGACTGGCGTGATGCTATACTGGTACCCCGTGATGCTATACTGGTACCCATTCCCAAGAAAGGAGACTGCAGAAACAGGGATAACTGGAGAGGCATCTCTCTGTTGGATGTAGCTGATAAAGTTGTGGCTCGAGTTCTCCAAGGAAGACAGCAGAAGCTAGCTAAGGAAGGAGCTGTGCTGACATGTAAGACAACTACAGTGGAGAAATCATGGGAGCACACGTCTAAATTTTACTCCACCTTCATCGACTATGACGCTGTGCCAAGGTAGGCGATGTGGAAGGCTTTGGGAAAGCTAGGTGTGCCGGAAGAGGTGACAGATTTATCAGGTCCTTCTACCAACTTCCACCAAGATATACATGGATTTAACTGGAGGGGAAAGTGTTGGAGGAGATCCGTATACAGAATGGATTGAGGCAAGGATGCTGCATGGCGATGCTGCATGGCACCAGTTCTATTCAACTTGTGCACTTGCCTGACAGTGGAGAGGTGGCTGGCTAGAGTGGATGAAGCTGAAGGAGTAGGATCACTGTCAAGAACAAACATGATGGAAAACTGTTTAAGAGGTGCACCAGGAATGCCAGTGAGGAGACAGTTACCAAATGCCAGTTTGCAGATGATGAGGTCTTCCTTTTTTCAACAGATCGGATGCAGAAAGGGCAGCACTTCAGTAAGCAAGTGATGATTTTGGCTTGACAGTGAACATCTTCGAGATGAAGCATACGGCTACAGGAAGACAGGTGGAGGAGACAGACAGAGCGCCCATTTCTCTTGGAGACGGGGTCATTAGGGAAGAGGATGGGTCTCCCTTCCCCTTGGTTCTCTCATAGCAGCTCAGGGAGGATGGATATGGATGTGGACAGGGGAGTGACAGGCATCAAGGGCTCTCGGAGTTTTGAAGAAAGCTCTGGAGCTTAGCCATTAAAAGGAAGTGTTATGATGCATGTGTTCTGTCTATTGTTCTCTACACCACCGAGTTTTGGACTCCTCCCAGGAAACATAGCAGGAAGTTGAACACATTCCACCACAGGTGTATTGGGATATTCAACAAACAACAGGTGCTCTGAGCACATCACCATGCACCATGGCAGAAGTGATGAGGTGGGGTGATGATGAAACAGCCACTGAGAAGATAAAGAAGAGGCAAGAATGGCTGGGCCACCTATCAAGAATGCCTGACCACAGGATGACTTGGTCAACATTTTTGGTTGGCTGGCTCAGCCATGCCCCAGGTGCGGTCCTAGGAAGAAATGAGAACTCAAGGATATTGGCAAGGAGGAAGATTAGTGGTATGCAGAGGCAAGGATGTCTAGAATAAGCTGGATAGCAATGTACAGGGACAGTGAGAATGCTGGGAAATTCAGAAAGCACGGGCTTCTATGACAGCTAGGAACACAGTGTGTGAGGTGTGCTTTAGGAGAGAAGGAGATAAGAAGAGGCACAAGTGTGTGAATGAAAGAAGGAAGCCAGTAAGGAAGCAGAGAGGAGCAGTTCAGTGGTTTAGGAACAGAGGAGGGATAGCCGTCCATACCTGCAGGCCAGGATGCTGAGTGCCACCAAGACGAAGGATGTACAAGACAATTTAGGCAGGGTTTTTGCCATCTGCTATTTTAGATAAGGGTCAAACCAATATAGGTAGTTACAACACTCCATAATATGTGGTATGTGATACACATACATGTAAGCACATGTCATGCATATACACACACATGTAGGCATATGTCATGCATATACACACACATGTAGGCACATGTCATGCATATACATACGATTTGGTACATTTGAACATCATAATACTCTACACCATCAGGTCTAGAGGAGAGATATTTACCAAGCCTTCACATGCACTACACACACATAATACTCTACACCATCAGGTCTAGAGGAGAGACATTTACCAAGCCTTCACATGTACTACACACACATAATACTCTAGCACCATCAGGTCTAGAGGAGAGACATTTACCAAGCCTTCACATGCACTACACACACATAATACTCTAGCACCATCAGGTCTAGAGGAGAGACATTTACCAAGCCTTCACATGTACTACACACACATAATACTCTACACCATCAGGTCTAGAGGAGAGACATTTACCAAGCCTTCACATGTACACACACACATAATACTCTACACCATCAGGTCTAGAGGAGAGACATTTACCAAGCCTTCACATGCACTACACACACATAATACTCTACACCATCAGGTCTAGAGGAGAGACATTTACCAAGCCTTCACATGTACTACACACACATAATACTCTACACCATCAGGTCTAGAGGAGAGACATTTACCAAGCCTTCACATGCACTACACACACATAATACTCTACACCATCAGGTCTAGAGGAGAGACATTTACCAAGCCTTCACATGCACTACACACACATAATACTCGACACCATCAGGTCTAGAGGAGAGACATTTACCAAGCCTTCACATGCACTACACACACATAATACTCTACACCATCAGGTCTAGAGGAGAGACATTTACCAAGCCTTCACATGTACTACACACACATAATACTCTACACCATCAGGTCTAGAGGAGAGACATTTACCAAGCCTTCACATGTACACACACATAATACTCTACACCATCAGGTCTAGAGGAGAGACATTTACCAAGCCTTCACATGCACTACACACACATAATACTCTACACCATCAGGTCTAGAGGAGAGACATTTACCAAGCCTTCACATGCACTACACACACATAATACTCTACACCATCAGGTCTAGAGGAGAGACATTTACCAAGCCTTCACATGCACTACACACACATAATACTCTACACCATCAGGTCTAGAGGAGAGACATTTACCAAGCCTTCACATGTACTACACACACATAATACTCTACACCATCAGGTCTAGAGGAGAGACATTTACCAAGCCTTCATATGTACTACACACACATAATACTCTACACCATCAGGTCTAGAGGAGAGACATTTACCAAGCCTTCACATGTACACACACACATAATACTCTACACCATCAGGTCTAGAGGAGAGACATTTACCAAGCCTTCACATGTACTTACACACACATAATACTCTACACCATCAGGTCTAGAGGAGAGACATTTACCAAGCCTTCACATGTACTTACACACACATAATACTCTACACCATCAGGTCTAGAGGAGAGACATTTACCAAGCCTTCACATATACTACACACACATAATACTCTACACCATCAGGTCTAGAGGAGAGACATTTACCAAGCCTTCACATGTACTACACACACATAATACTCTACACCATCAGGTCTAGAGGAGAGACATTTACCAAGCCTTCACATGTACTACACACACATAATACTCTACACCATCAGGTCTAGAGGAGAGACATTTACCAAGCCTTCACATGCACTACACACACATAATACTCTACACCATCAGGTCTAGAGGAGAGACATTTACCAAGCCTTCACATGTACTACACACACATAATACTCTAGTACCATCAGGTCTAGAGGAGAGACATTTACCAAGCCTTCACATGCACTACACACACATAATACTCTACACCATCAGGTCTAGAGGAGAGACATTTACCAAGCCTTCACATGTACTACACACATAATACTCGACACCATCAGGTCTAGAGGAGAGACATTTACCAAGCCTTCACATGTATACACACACATAATACTCTACACCATCAGGTCTAGAGGAGAGACATTTACCAAGCCTTCACATGCACTACACACACATAATACTCTACACCATCAGGTCTAGAGGAGAGACATTTACCAAGCCTTCACATGTACTACACACACATAATACTCTACACCATCAGGTCTAGAGGAGAGACATTTACCAAGCCTTCACATGTACTACACACACATAATACTCTAGCACCATCAGGTCTAGAGGAGAGACATTTACCAAGCCTTCACATGCACTACACACACATAATACTCTACACCATCAGGTCTAGAGGAGAGACATTTACCAAGCCTTCACATGTACTACACACATAATACTCTACACCATCAGGTCTAGAGGAGAGACATTTACCAAGCCTTCACATGTACTACACACACATAATACTCTACACCATCAGGTCTAGAGGAGAGACATTTACCAAGCCTTCACATGTACTACACACATAATACTCTACACCATCAGGTCTAGAGGAGAGACATTTACCAAGCCTTCACATGTACTACACACACATAATACTCTACACCATCAGGTCTAGAGGAGAGACATTTACCAAGCCTTCACATGTACACACACACATAATACTCTACACCATCAGGTCTAGAGGAGAGACATTTACCAAGCCTTCACATGCACTACACACACATAATACTCTACACCATCAGGTCTAGAGGAGAGACATTTACCAAGCCTTCACATGTACACACACACATAATACTCTACACCATCAGGTCTAGAGGAGAGACATTTACCAAGCCTTCACATGTACTACACACACATAATACTCTACACCATCAGGTCTAGAGGAGAGACATTTACCAAGCCTTCACATGCACTACACACACATAATACTCTACACCATCAGGTCTAGAGGAGAGACATTTACCAAGCCTTCACATGTACTACACACACATAATACTCTACACCATCAGGTCTAGAGGAGAGACATTTACCAAGCCTTCACATGTACACACACATAATACTCTACACCATCAGGTCTAGAGGAGAGACATTTACCAAGCCTTCACATGCACTACACACACATAATACTCTACACCATCAGGTCTAGAGGAGAGACATTTACCAAGCCTTCACATGTACACACACACATAATACTCTACACCATCAGGTCTAGAGGAGAGACATTTACCAAGCCTTCACATGCACTACACACACATAATACTCTACACCATCAGGTCTAGAGGAGAGACATTTACCAAGCCTTCACATGCACTACACACACATAATACTCTACACCATCAGGTCTAGAGGAGAGACATTTACCAAGCCTTCACATGTACTACACACACATAATACTCTACACCATCAGGTCTAGAGGAGAGACATTTACCAAGCCTTCACATGTACTACACACACATAATACTCTGCACCATCAGGTCTAGAGGAGAGACATTTACCAAGCCTTCACATGTACTACACACACATAATACTCTACACCATCAGGTCTAGAGGAGAGACATTTACCAAGCCTTCACATGTAGTACACACACATAATACTCTACACCATCAGGTCTAGAGGAGAGACATTTACCAAGCCTTCACATGTACTACACACACATAATACTCTACACCATCAGGTCTAGAGGAGAGACATTTACCAAGCCTTCACATGCACTACACACACATAATACTCTACACCATCAGGTCTAGAGGAGAGACATTTACCAAGCCTTCACATGTACTACACACACATAATACTCTACACCATCAGGTCTAGAGGAGAGACATTTACCAAGCCTTCACATGTACACACACACATAATACTCTGCACCATCAGGTCTAGAGGAGAGACATTTACCAAGCCTTCACATGCACTACACACACATAATACTCTACACCATCAGGTCTAGAGGAGAGACATTTACCAAGCCTTCACATGTACTACACACACATAATACTCTACACCATCAGGTCTAGAGGAGAGACATTTACCAAGCCTTCACATGTATATACACACACATAATACTCTACACCATCAGGTCTAGAGGAGAGACATTTACCAAGCCTTCACATGTACTACACACACATAATACTCTACACCATCAGGTCTAGAGGAGAGACATTTACCAAGCCTTCACATGCACTACACACACATAATACTCTACACCATCAGGTCTAGAGGAGAGACATTTACCAAGCCTTCACATGCACTACACACACATAATACTCTACACCATCAGGTCTAGAGGAGAGACATTTACCAAGCCTTCACATGCACTACACACACATAATACTCTACACCATCAGGTCTAGAGGAGAGACATTTACCAAGCCTTCACATGCACTACACACACATAATACTCTACACCATCAGGTCTAGAGGAGAGACATTTACCAAGCCTTCACATGTACACACACACATAATACTCTACACCATCAGGTCTAGAGGAGAGACATTTACCAAGCCTTCACATGTAGTACACACACATAATACTCTACACCATCAGGTCTAGAGGAGAGACATTTACCAAGCCTTCACATGTACTACACACACATAATACTCTACACCATCAGGTCTAGAGGAGAGACATTTACCAAGCCTTCACATGTACTACACACACATAATACTCTACACCATCAGGTCTAGAGGAGAGACATTTACCAAGCCTTCACATGCACTACACACACATAATACTCTACACCATCAGGTCTAGAGGAGAGACATTTACCAAGCCTTCACATGTACTACACACACATAATACTCTACACCATCAGGTCTAGAGGAGAGACATTTACCAAGCCTTCACATGTACTACACACACATAATACTCTACACCATCAGGTCTAGAGGAGAGACATTTACCAAGCCTTCACATGTACTACACACACATAATACTCTACACCATCAGGTCTAGAGGAGAGACATTTACCAAGCCTTCACATGTACTACACACATAATACTCTACACCATCAGGTCTAGAGGAGAGACATTTACCAAGCCTTCACATGTACTACACACATATAATACTCTACACCATCAGGTCTAGAGGAGAGACATTTACCAAGCCTTCACATGTACTACTACACACATAATACTCTACACCATCAGGTCTAGAGGAGAGACATTTACCAAGCCTTCACATGTACTACACACACATAATACTCTACACCATCAGGTCTAGAGGAGAGACATTTACCAAGCCTTCACATGCACTACACACACATAATACTCTACACCATCAGGTCTAGAGGAGAGACATTTACCAAGCCTTCACATGCACTACACACACATAATACTCTACACCATCAGGTCTAGAGGAGAGACATTTACCAAGCCTTCACATGTACAACTACACACATAATACTCTACACCATCAGGTCTAGAGGAGAGACATTTACCAAGCCTTCACATGTAGTACACACACATAATACTCTACACCATCAGGTCTAGAGGAGAGACATTTACCAAGCCTTCACATGTACTACACACACATCTACACCATCAGGTCTAGAGGAGAGACATTTACCAAGCCTTCACATGTACTACACACACATAATACTCTACACCATCAGGTCTAGAGGAGAGACATTTACCAAGCCTTCACATGTACTACACACACATAATACTCTACACCATCAGGTCTAGAGGAAAGACATTTACCAAGCCTTCACATGTACTACACACACACATAATACTCTACACCATCAGGTCTAGAGGAGAGACATTTACCAAGCCTTCACATGTACTACACACACATAATACTCTACACCATCAGGTCTAGAGGAGAGACATTTACCAAGCCTTCACATGTACTACACACATAATACTCTGCACCATCAGGTCTAGAGGAGAGACATTTACCAAGCCTTCACATGTACTACACACACATAATACTCTACACCATCAGGTCTAGAGGAGAGACATTTACCAAGCCTTCACATGTACTACTACACACATAATACTCTACACCATCAGGTCTAGAGGAGAGACATTTACCAAGCCTTCACATGTAGTACACACACATAATACTCTACACCATCAGGTCTAGAGGAGAGACATTTACCAAGCCTTCACATGTACTACACACACATAATACTCTACACCATCAGGTCTAGAGGAGAGACATTTACCAAGCCTTCACATGTACTACACACACATAATACTCTACACCATCAGGTCTAGAGGAGAGACATTTACCAAGCCTTCACATGCACTACACACACATAATACTCTACACCATCAGGTCTAGAGGAGAGACATTTACCAAGCCTTCACATGTACTACACACACATAATACTCTACACCATCAGGTCTAGAGGAGAGACATTTACCAAGCCTTCACATGCACTACACACACATAATACTCGACACCATCAGGTCTAGAGGAGAGACATTTACCAAGCCTTCACATGTACTACACACACATAATACTCTACACCATCAGGTCTAGAGGAGAGACATTTACCAAGCCTTCACATGCACTACACACACATAATACTCTACACCATCAGGGTCTAGAGGAGAGACATTTACCAAGCCTTCACATGCACTACACACACATAATACTCTACATCATCAGGTCTAGAGGAGAGACATTTACCAAGCCTTCACATGTACTACACACACATAATACTCTACACCATCAGGTCTAGAGGAGAGACATTTACCAAGCCTTCACATGTACTACACACACATAATACTCTACACCATCAGGTCTAGAGGAGAGACATTTACCAAGCCTTCACATGTACTACACACACATAATACTCTACACCATCAGGTCTAGAGGAGAGACATTTACCAAGCCTTCACATGTACACACACACATAATACTCTACACCATCAGGTCTAGAGGAGAGACATTTACCAAGCCTTCACATGTACTACACACATAATACTCTACACCATCAGGTCTAGAGGAGAGACATTTACCAAGCCTTCACATGTACTACTACACACATAATACTCTACACCATCAGGTCTAGAGGAGAGACATTTACCAAGCCTTCACATGCACTACACACACATAATACTCTACACCATCAGGTCTAGAGGAGAGACATTTACCAAGCCTTCACATGTAGTACACACACATAATACTCTACACCATCAGGTCTAGAGGAGAGACATTTACCAAGCCTTCACATGCACTACACACACATAATACTCTACACCATCAGGTCTAGAGGAGAGACATTTACCAAGCCTTCACATGCACTACACACACATAATACTCTACACCATCAGGTCTAGAGGAGAGACATTTACCAAGCCTTCACATGTACTACACACACATAATACTCGACACCATCAAGTCTAGAGGAGAGACATTTACCAAGCCTTCACATACACACACACACATAATACTCTACACCATCAGGTCTAGAGGAGAGACATTTACCAAGCCTTCACATGTACTACACACATAATACTCTACACCATCAGGTCTAGAGGAGAGACATTTACCAAGCCTTCACATGTACACACACACATAATACTCTACACCATCAGGTCTAGAGGAGAGACATTTACCAAGCCTTCACATGCACTACACACACATAATACTCTACACCATCAGGTCTAGAGGAGAGACATTTACCAAGCCTTCACATGTACTACACACACATAATACTCTACACCATCAGGTCTAGAGGAGAGACATTTACCAAGCCTTCACATGCACTACACACACATAATACTCTACACCATCAGGTCTAGAGGAGAGACATTTACCAAGCCTTCACATGTACTACACACACATAATACTCTACACCATCAGGTCTAGAGGAGAGACATTTACCAAGCCTTCACATGTACTACACACACATAATACTCTACACCATCAGGTCTAGAGGAGAGACATTTACCAAGCCTTCACATGTACTACACACACATAATACTCTACACCATCAGGTCTAGAGGAGAGACATTTACCAAGCCTTCACATGTACTACACACACATAATACTCTGCACCATCAGGTCTAGAGGAGAGACATTTACCAAGCCTTCACATGTACTACACACACATAATACTCTACACCATCAGGTCTAGAGGAGAGACATTTACCAAGCCTTCACATGCACTACACACACATAATACTCTACACCATCAGGTCTAGAGGAGAGACATTTACCAAGCCTTCACATGTACACACACATAATACTCTACACCATCAGGTCTAGAGGAGAGACATTTACCAAGCCTTCACATGTACTACACACACATAATACTCTACACCATCAGGTCTAGAGGAGAGACATTTACCAAGCCTTCACATGCACTACACACACATAATACTCTACACCATCAGGTCTAGAGGAGAGACATTTACCAAGCCTTCACATGTACTACACACACATAATACTCTACACCATCAGGTCTAGAGGAGAGACATTTACCAAGCCTTCACATGTACTACACACACATAATACTCGACACCATCAGGTCTAGAGGAGAGACATTTACCAAGCCTTCACATGTACTTACACACACATAATACTCTACACCATCAGGTCTAGAGGAGAGACATTTACCAAGCCTTCACATGTACACACACATAATACTCTACACCATCAGGTCTAGAGGAGAGACATTTACCAAGCCTTCACATGTACACACACACATAATACTCTACACCATCAGGTCTAGAGGAGAGACATTTACCAAGCCTTCACATGTACTTACACACACATAATACTCTACACCATCAGGTCTAGAGGAGAGACATTTACCAAGCCTTCACATGTACACACACACATAATACTCGACACCATCAGGTCTAGAGGAGAGACATTTACCAAGCCTTCACATGTACACACACACATAATACTCTACACCATCAGGTCTAGAGGAGAGACATTCCTTCACATGCACTACACACACATAATACTCTACACCATCAGGTCTAGAGGAGAGACATTTACCAAGCCTTCACATGTACACACACACATAATACTCTACACCATCAGGTCTAGAGGAGAGACATTCCTTCACATGCACTACACACACATAATACTCTACACCATCAGGTCTAGAGGAGAGACATTTACCAAGCCTTCACATGTATATACACACACAATTACATAACCAACTCCCTAGTCAAGTATACACAATGTTCAACATATCTTTGGACTTCATCAGCTGCATAGTGATGTGTACATACACCACATACATGAACACATCACATGCACACACCACATGTGCACACATACAAGTCATGCACACACACTGCATGCACACACATAAGACATGCACACACACCACATGCATGCACACTACATGCACACACCACATGCATACACACCACATACACATGCATCACATACCACATGCACACACATAAGACATGCACACACACCACATGCATGCACACTCATGCACACACCACATGCATACAAACCACATACACATACCACATGCACACACACCACATGCACACCCACCCACAATGTACATGTACACCAGCATGTGTGCCCAAGAAAACCTAACAAATACATACACCACACACACATACACGTCAAAGACAGTGATGGCTTACAGCAAGTCCATTGGCAGCCATAGCAGTCATGATGCCAGTGCAGCCAAAAGCAAGCTCTTCATTGATGATGCACTCATCCAAACAGCCCAGTCCAAGCCCACCAAATCTGGTGGGGACCATTCCATTCATCAGTCCCAACTTCCATGCCTCCTTCACTATATCCCATGGGAACTGCAGGCACACAGAGAGGGACATTAGTGCAGCACATCATGAAGTCCTGCATAGCCTACCCTTCACCGCTTGGGGAGGAAAAGGATCTGGCACATTACCCGTTAGAGGACTTGGTTTTGAGAGCCCCCCATTCCGTGGTCCGTGGTCATGCAAGTGGTGGAATTCTGGAGTTGCAACATGAACAGCAGCCAGGCCCATAGGCACCGGTGCTTAAAATGGGCAGGTGCATGTGACACTGGTCCATTAACGGGTGAGCTTGTATTTACGCTGGAGGAGGCTCCTCGCAAAGCTAGTTGCTAATCGGCAAGTTTTCATCTGTGGTCTTGTTCTTTGGTTGTAAGCAATAGCTGCTACTAGGGACTACATCTACTCAGCTACAGCTTTCACATGAACTCGAGCGCCATGTTGAAAGAGCACTAGAGTGTTAGTAGTGAGGTTAATCTAAGTTCTGGTGCTTTTATGAGCTTTGATTGTTCTTGTTCTAGTGTGGGCATCCAGCAACAGGGCTAGAAGTATATGGGAACTCTCACAAGAGCAGATAACTAACTTTTTTTCTGGTGCTTTTATAACTTGTTATCTACTCTTGAGATATGTCTACCTAAGTTCTGGTGCATTATAAGCTTTGTTTGTTCCTGTTCTAGTATGGGCATCCAGCAAGAGCTAGATATATCTAGATATACCAGGCAATAAGGTTCTAATGGGCATCAAGCACAAGAGCTAGCTATATCTAGATATACCAGGCAATAAGGTTCTAGTATGCAAGAGCTAGATATATCTAGATATACCAGGCAATAAGGTTCTAGTATGGGCATCAAGCACAAGAGCTAGATATATCTAGATATACCAGGCAATAAGGTTCTAGTATGGGCATCAAGCATAAGAGCTAGATATATCTAGATATACCAGGCAATAAGGTTCTAGTATGGGCGTCTAGCACAAGAGCTAGATATATCTAGGCAATAAGGTTCTAGTATGGGCATCCAGCACAAGAGCTAGATGTATCTAGATATACCAGGCAATAAGGTTCTAGTATGGGCATCTAGCACAAGAGCTAGATATATCTAGATATACCAGGCAATAAGGTTCAAGTATGGACATCCAGCACAAGAGCTAGATATATCTAGATATACCAGGCAATAAGGTTCTAGTATGGGCATCCAGCAAGAGCTAGATATATCTAGATAGACCAGGCAATAAGGATGGGCATCTAGCAAAAGAGCTAGATGAAGACAAAAATGTTCTCTACAATAACCTTCTCAATAATCAACTTGAAATTGTATTCTTTCGACATTTCGACTAGATTCTCTACCCTTCGGTCTGTATAATGGCATTTGCTATATCAGCTGCTCGGACTCTATCAAGTTTTACAAATGAAACAAACTCTTCTCGAATGTCACCATGGCTATCAACAAAATGAAGGCACATGGGCAAATGCTCTACTTTGTGACATGAAACCTCATCAGCTAGAACGGCACCAGGAATAATGATGAAGGCTAGAGCATCTAGTTGAAACGTCGAGAGAATAGAATTTCAAGTTGATTATTGAGAAGGTTACTGTAGTGTTTATTCTGTCAACTGAAAGTTCATTGAGAAAAATGTTCTTATTTAAAAACAAAATATATATACTAGAAATGTACATACTTGTAGATAACAAACATTTATAGGATCCTTTATCTAATGAACTCCAAATATAATACAGATTTTAAAAAGCAGTATTATAATATTGGATAAAGGATCCTGTAAATGTTTGTCGTCTACTTTGCTTGTTTCATTTCAATATTTTTAACATTCCTCGTCTTGTTTCTGTTTGTTTTGTATACTCAAGCAGCTACCCACGAGAAGTTACTCAGTGTAACACTTGAACGAGTCAGTTACATGTCTTAATTTACCAGGTGTATTACTCAAGTAGATAAGTGCCTATATGTACATGATACACATAGCACAGGCATAGAAATAATTATCTGGTTTTGTTTTAAAATGTTAACTCTTGTCACAAGAATAAGCGTAGACACGCATTATTTATAAGTATACAGCAGGTACCTGGTTTTGTTGAAGCTTGGTCTGTTAAGTATCGCCGCAAGAGTAAAATACTGAGGAAGCCAACTGATCACTTCATGGTTAGGAAAACGTGCAACTGCTTGATGACTCAGCTAGACCAGATACCCCTCCCACGCAAAAAAAAAGGGTAATTTTTTTAAATAAAATAAAGAATTTATGGAAGTAATAATCCTTTACCAGATCTTCGGGTGTTGGCCTGAGAAACAGATTAGTGCTGAATCAAGAAATTAGTTAGTTTTTTTTTGCAATGCATTGGACAGTTTAGAGTCTTCTGAATAGACAAATGGACGTATTCTACGAAGTTAGGTATAGGGAAAAGCAAAGTGGAACTAGACACAGATAGAAGGTGCTATATTTCCCCCCTAGTTACCAAATGTCTATGGTCTTCATATGCAGTAGGCACGTATGTACTGGAAGAATGAAGCTATATTTTGACCGCTATAGGATATCTTAGAACCCTACGAACATTTTTTTAATTAATAGCTTTCGGGGTTTATATTCACTTAAACCAGTGAACAGGTAAGGGCAACTCTTTTTGTCTTTCAAAAACATTTTTTTTTTTTATGGAAAAGAAGTACACTGAATTAGCCATGCATTTCCGGGGTGGAGCTTCTTGTAGTGTTAGACCACTGGTGTGTTCAGATAAGTGGCCTCCTATATGTCACAGACCACATGCGGTGAACCAATACATATATGTATGGTACATGCATGTATGTGTCATGTGTGTATGCACGTGCATAGAAATGAGATACATGTATACTGGGATCCTTCCGTCAAGACGACAGCCTACAATAAGCAGCAAATGCACTCCTGCAACATTACGCCACGTGACAAACATTGCAAGTTTGCGGGAGGAATGTCCAGAACTGCCACAACCTTACTTAGGACCTTCCCCCCTCCCAGGATTCCTAGGATGCTTGGGACTATCACAGGACGTCCCTAAACTTGATCCAGCGATGATGCATAGACAGTCGTCCTCACTTGAGATGCTACATGGGCCTCTAAAATAGACGGAATTATCTTCTAGTATCATCGTTAAATTGGCGCCATGCTCGGCCAGTTCCCTCGAGCACAAATAACAACCATCGACACTCGTTGAATGTGTATATGCAGGTGAACAACTGAGTCAAGAGCATTCATGGTAGCAGTTAAATGAATTTATAAACTGTGGCATGAAATTACTGCGCAGAGGAATATTTTTGTGGGATTAAATATTCGCAGATGGTGACTAACAGAATTTGCGGGGGCAATATTCATAGATAACGTAGCATATGCACTGTACGTAGTTAACATCACTCTAAGCCTTGCTGCTGGTCGCATGGAATTATTCACATATTTGGATTCCAACCATGATAACCCCGAATATTAATTAAGCCCCTTTCAAAATATCCCACCAAATGGCATCATCTATAATCTGGGAACACACACTCACACAACACGGGGACATGCCACACACACATAAATATAATATGCGTACCTCTCCTGATTTGTCATACTTGGCAGCCACAGGCTTGATGACCTCCCTGCTAAACTTCCTAGCCACCTCCTGGTAATCCTTCTGTTCCGACGTCAGTTCTATACAGTAACAAGAGACTAGTGCAGAACAGGCAAGAACAGAGTGTTTATAAAATGCATGCACCTTGCGCTGTGAGTGATCAACTTATATGCCATCACAACTTCTCTTGACAAAGAAGCAAACATGTCAATTAAAGTGGCTCTGTTTGTGTAGAATCAGTAAGACCAAGAACCTTATGTAAGTGAGTGGGCAGAGTCAGGTTTATAATTACAGCAAAGTAGTTTTAACGGCCTGGACTGCTGGATCAAGAGGGTTAATCGACTTTTCTCGTGATTGTGACGGAAGAAAAAGGCTATAACTAAACCACTAGTGTTTTTGCGACATGGAATGGGTGTAGGGGTTAAAGAGTAGAATTCTTGCCATTCTCGTGTGGACATAATTAGATCAAGCAACCGTCAAACTTCATTCTCTACCATCGTATGTAGGTTGTATTTGCACGACGGAAATAGTTTGGGCAGACCTCAGCTGATTATTGTTATCTAAAGACAGCCGGGACATCGGCACACGGATAATACATACAGCATTGAAACCTCTTCAGGACATGTCAGCATATTCTTTACTCAATTGTTGCTCAGCGCACATTCTGTTCCTAGTTCTCTGAACAATAGACAATGCTTTCACTGACATGCACAAAAACAACCTTCCTATCCAGCGGTCCAGTAAGTGTCCCCACAGAGTTATTATCAACCCAGTGCGATGTCCAGTGTGCCCTCATAGAGCTATTGTCAACCTACTTCAACCCAGTGCGATGTTGGTACAGTGTGTCCCCATGGAGCTCTATTGCAACCTAACTTCAACCAGCCTCCACCCAGTGTGGTATTGGTCCCAAGGAGTTATTGTCAACATAAATATATAATATAATATATATAAGGTTTTTTTAATAACGTTTAGGAATAAAGGAAACCAGACTGCACTCATGCTGATCACAACCAGCCAGATAACACTTTCTTATCTACATCAATCATTATACTGATTTTACAATATTGGCATTTATGACTTTAAAAGATAAAGGGGTCATATGTGGTCTACGGGAGACCGTTTTGCTTCTTTGCTTGTTTTTATTGTTAACTAATATATATAGTTGTTGGTATTTTTAAAAAATACATATATATATATTTTTTTCCTTCATTTTTTTTTGATAAAAAACTCTTTTAATCCGTTAATTTTTTTTTGTTTTTTTGTGTGTGCCAATGTTTCATCCGGAATACCGCAGGTCTTGTGAATTAAAACATGAAAGCAACGCTATACATCCACACTTGCTGGCAACGAGTTTCAAACAAAAATGCATGTAACTCCTGATCCATCTGAATAACAGTGTATAAGCATAGTAACACGTCAGACAGACGATGGTTGGCCATTCATGTGCATAGCATTGAGAGGTCGACACCCAGCGATCGGGTGGCTCTAGCCCTACAAATATTTCAATTGAAGGGGCTGATCCTTTTGGATGTGCAGCACCTCCTTCAGCAACTCCCTCCATTTGCTGGCTCTATCAACCATCGATGTCTCTTCTCACAAGATTGGTGGTGTTGGTTCTACATAATGCTCTGCGATAGCAGTCTTCTCAAGTTCTCCCTTCATGAGAACTTAATGTCACGCCCAGAGCTAAAAATAACAGTCCGGCCGAGGACATTTCCCCATCAAATGACCCATATGTCCTTGCAATTATTGCTTTGACCGGACATTTTGCCAATGTCATTGCTAGGTACTAAATATTATGTTACAGATAAACTACAGAGAGCTGGGGATAAAATTTTATTACAAAAATGCAAAAAAGTGTTCCATGATATATAATTATATAATCCTTGCTATTTTCCTTTAATGTGGCAAACTGTAGTACAAAGTTTGCTAAGGTCGGTCTGCTTACATTTTTCTGATGATTAATTAGGTCATTAACCACAACTGAATGCAGGTGCTAATCATTATAACCACATGCAAATGCAATTGCTGTGCTATGTACATCATGTGCTCAGTCTCGACTTTTTGCCAAAATGAAGAGAGCACATGCTGTTTGTCCTGAGCCTCCCTTTAAGAGGTCTGTCGAGTATAAAACCTTCCTCAAATGGAAGCAGGAACTTGACAAAGAATGCCTAACCATGTCTTGGCTGGAGTGTGATGCTACAATGATTTCTTCTACTGGAAAGAAGGTTGTCAAAAAGCTACAGTAGTATCGAGTCTGCACTAAGTTTGAGGAGAGACTATGCAGCAAGAGAAACTATAGTCCTCGCTGGGTGACCGGGGCAACTTCTTTTCAAGTTAGTGGTATCAAAGATCATGCTAAGACTGATCAACATGTGTGTGCCATGTCACTTTTGAAGAAGGAGCATGCATCTGCCAGAGGTTTAAGTACTCTATCAGATACCCCTATAGCTAAGGCTTTGCATTTGTCTAGCGATGAAAAGGCCAGACTGGACAAGAATTGACATTGCTTACTTTGTGGCCACGGAGAAGCTTGCCTTTACAAAATATCCTTGTAAAATGGAAGCTAGGCATGGTGTGGATATTGGTGTCTCATACACTAACAAAGCAGCAGCGACAACTTTCTGCCATTATATTGCACAAAGTAAGAGGCTAGAGCTGATGGATACTCTCTCTAGAGCAAAATTCTTTTCTGTCTTAATGGACGGATCTACAGACAAGGGAAAGGTGGATGATGAGCTCTTTCTTGTGACATACTGTGACAGTGACGGTTTGGATGAAAAGGTGCACACGCAAATGGATTTTCTAAGTGTACGTAGGCCAGCTACTGTAACTGCTGCTGGACTAGTGAGCTGCTTAGAGGGTGCTCTATAGTGTCTAGGAATTCAAGCACTAGATGATCATGAATGCCAAAAAATTGTTGGCTTTGGCACTGATGGTGCTAGTTCAAATATAGGGGTTTCTTCTGGTTCAAAGGCCTTGTTAGAAAAAGATATGCGTTGGGTATACTGGACGTGGTGCTTAGCACATAGGCTAGAGTTGGCTGTATCCGATGCTCTCAAAAACACTTCGTTTCGTTTCATTGATGACATGCTGCTAAGACTCTACTATCTTTATGAAAAATCTCCCAAGAAGTGTCGAGAACTCCAAGATATCATCAATGATCTTAGTGAATGTTTTGATTTTGATGACAGGTGTAAGACCTTTACAGCTCTAGATGGGTAGGGCACAAACTTAGTGCCATGAAAAGAGTGGTATATAGCAGAATTTGGTGCGTACACTTGTCATATTGGTGCACTTTGTCAAGATACTACTGTTCGAGCAGTTGACAGAGCCAAGTTGAAAGGCTACTACACAAAATGGATGGACGCAAAATACCTATTAGGATCAGCCCTTTTTATTGACTTGTTGACACCCTGTGGAATCTTCTCTAAGGCGATGCAAGAGGAAGAATTGGACCTTCTTGATGCATTGGGCAGTTTACTGAAAACGGTAAAGGAGGTCAACAAACTTAGCACAGCTCCTCTTTCTCTACGGCCCACTTACTCGGCAGCCAAGATAGCGAAAGAAAATGATGAAATGGTCTACCAGTATCAAATACTGAAGAACTTTCACCCGACAAACACCTTCTTTGCTAATAATTATCAGGAATACTGTTCTTCCACCACAGCCTGCTTGAGATCTAGACTGCAATGGTCAGATCTTGATTTATTCCGAGACATTATCGTCACTTTGGAAACCCAAGGATGGAATAAGCTGATGGCTGACATTGACTTACCAGGTTGTCGTTGGAGAAGTGAATCAACACCGAGCTGCACCAATAGATCACTTGGGAGAGAGGTTTGAGCAGCCATTTGTATTTGCTGGTGTTGACGTAACAGAATTACGCAAGGAGTTCATAGAGCTATTGGAGCATAGTCCCCAGTTTGTGTCATTATCTACTTTGAGCTACAAAGAAGTATGGTGGAGACTATTCCACGCCCCTTATGCATCACAATGGACAAACATTCTCACACTAGCTAAGCTTATTTTCCCCCTACCTTCCTCTAATGGTAAATTGGAGAGAATTTTCTCCACGATGAAGGTCATTAAAAGTGAAAAAAGAACCTCTCTCAACAATAGCACCCTTGATGACTTACTTTCCTTGAATGCCAACCAGATTACCCTTGAGGAATTTATTCCAGATGCTAGCATTGAGCTATGGTGGAAGGACAAGGTTCGAAGGCCTAATCAACGGCAAAGAAAGGTACGAGACCCATCGTCCTGGACCTTCTTCACATCACAATCAAGATACTGATAGCAAGGATAGTGATATTTCACATATTGGACCAGAGTCATTCTTGGATGACTGGGATGAGTGGATTGAGGACTGAACATTTTAGCTATGTACATGATAAGGAACATTATACAAGTGACATTTCCATGCCTAAAATAATACTACTAGTTATGTACTGTAGTGAAACTGGTCATGAATATTTTATGTCAGAACAAATTTAGCAAATGTCCGACCAAAATTCATATTGGTCGGACATTTGTCCTGGCAAATCAAAAATGTTATTTTCAGCTCTGTACGCCCGGTTTAAAAACAACTGTGATATCAAATTTTTCCACAGACACGTCTAATCTCCTCACTCAGGCCAACCACATAGGTGATGATGATTAAGGGGGGGTTCTCTCTAGTTCTCTTTGTCTTCTTTCCTTCCTCCGTCAGGTGACTCCTTCAAAGCCGAGGAGTTGGAGAGGGATGGACAGCTTTCTTTCTTTGACTACTTACTGCATAGAAGAGTAGAGGAATGGCATGCTGGACTCCATGGACTCCACAATATACAGGGGGAAACACACCTTCATTATGGTTCACACTAACCAGTTCACATCAGAAGAAAGATCGTCAAGAGCTTCCATGACAAAGCCATAAAAGTGACCACCAAGCATGGATAACTGAACAGGGAGACTGACTACCTTTGCAGAGTATTTTTAACAATGGCTACCCACTGCCATCCATCCACTCGGCTTCGAAGGAATGAGGACAAACAAAAGAAAATGGGGAGAACCTCCCCCACCGCTCCTTAATCATCACCCTCTACAGTAGTGAGGATATCAGTCATGTTGTCTGTGGAAAATTTGATACCGGGGGGGGGGGGGGGGGGTTATTTTTAAGACATGTAAAGATGACCAGAATCTAAAATAAAGGACAACTACCCAGGAAACCATCAGTGGTGTATAGAATAGCTGAGGGGAGGTTTACATCGGCGAAACAAGGAGTGGAGACCTGCAAAAAGGGTGAACTTGAGAAGTCTGCAATCACAGAGCATGTGTGGAACCAGCACCACCCAATCTTGCGGGAAAAGACCTCTGCGATTCATAGAGCCAGAAAATGGAGGGAGTTGCTCGTGAAGGAGGTGGTGCACATCCACGTTACACCTAATGATCAGCCAATCAAGATGTAGGGCTGGAGAACCCGATTGCTGGGCCTCGACTATGCACGTGAAACCATGCCAGTCATCATCTGATGGCGTGTGGCTATGCTTGACTCGCAATACTATGCACGTGAAACCATGCCAGTCATCGTCTGATGGTGTGTGGCTATGCTTGACTCGCAATACTATGCACGTGAAACCATGCCAGTCATCGTCTGATGGTGTGTGGCTATGCTTGACTGGCAATACTATGCACGTGAAACTATGCCAGTCATCGTCTGATGGTGTGTGGCTATGCTTGACTGGCAATACTATGCACGTGAAACCATGCCAGTCATCGTCTGATGGTGTGTGGCTATGCTTGACTCGCAATACTATGCACGTGAAACCATGCCAGTCATCGTCTGATGGTGTGTGGCTATGCTTGACTCGCAATACTATGCACGTGAAATTATGCCAGTCATCGTCTGATGGTGCGTGGCTATGCTTGACTCGCAATAATTATGCACGTGAAACCATGCCAGTCATCGTCTGATGGTGTGTGGCTATGCTTACCACTCCAGCATTCAGACGGATCGTGAATCACGTGCATTTTGTATGCGTTGCTTTCATTTCCTGATGAAGACCCAAAATATGTCAGTTGAAACGCTTGCAAAAACAAAAAGCTGGCATCCACACTGTATTTGATGTCTGCTGAAACACCCACACTTATTTGTTCCTGTTTCAAGTGTTTTTTTGTAGGTTGGTTTTGCTGCTTCTGTATATTATAGTGAGGACTATGCCGAGTTCCTAAGTCCAACTAAAAGCTTTATTGGACACTGCACATACAGTGTATCAGCACCTGCCATGTTTTGTTGTCGACTGTATCCATGTACACCACGTGGTCCTCTACACAAATATCAGTACAGACCACATCTTCCTCTACACAAATATCAGTACAGACCATATCTTCCTCTACACAAATATCAGTACAGACCACATCTTCCTCTACAGTACAGACCACATCTTCCTCTACACAAATATCAGTACAGACCATATCTTCCTCTACACAAATATCAGTACAGACCACATCTTCCTCTACACAAATATCAGTAGAGACCATATCTTCCTCTACACAAATATCAGTACAGACCACATCTTCCTCTACACAAATATCAGTACAGACCACATCTTCCTCTACACAAATATCAGTACAGACCACATCTTCCTCCTTCCTCTACACAAATATCAGTACAGACCACATCTTCCTCTACACAAATATCAGTACAGACCAAATCTTCCTCTTCAGTACAGACCACATCTTCCTCTACACAAATATCAGTACAGACCATATCTTCCTCTACACAAATATCAGTACAGACCACATTTCCTCCACAAATATCAGTACAGACCATATCTTCCTCTACACAAATATCAGTACAGACCATATCTTCCTCTACACAAATATCAGTACAGACCACATTTCCTCCACAAATATCAGTACAGACCACATCTTCCTCTACACAAACAGACCATATCTTGTTGTCCACTACACAAATATCAGTACAGACCATATCTTGTTGTCCACCACACAAATCCATATCTTGCTGATCACTACACAAATATTCATATCTTGTTGACCACTACACACCATATCTTTTGATATTGCCAACTATACCTATGTAGAGGCTATCTACAGCCTCCTTCATTCAATGACCAGGTAACAGTTCCACAGAAGAACTCAAACAGCAGATGTTATGGTAGAGGATAAGTTTCAGCCTTCTTCGGGCAGGCTTGGTAACAGTTGCCCAGGAGTGAGAAATCCACAAACCAAAGAGCAGAACTGAGTGCCGGTCATTCTTATATTAGCACGTGCAGTCTTGACTCGCTCACTCTTACTGGCGTCTGTTTGCCCGTCAGTGTGTCTGTCTGTCAATGTCCGACATGCATGGCCGTCAGTGTGTCTGTCTGTTAATGTCCGGCATGCATGGCCCGGCAGTGTGTCTGTCTGTCAATGTCTGACATGCATGGCCCGTCAGTGTGTCTGTCTGTCAATGTCCGGCATGCATGGCCCGTCAGTGTGTCTGTCTGTCAATGTCCGACATGCATGGCCCGTCAGTGTGTCTGTCTGTTAATGTCCGGCATGCATGGCCCGGCAGTGTGTCTGTCTGTCAATGTCTGACATGCATGGCCCGTCAGTGTGTCTGTCTGTCAATGTCCGGCATGCATGGCCCGTCAGTGTGTCTGTCTGTCAATGTCCGACATGCATGGCCCGTCAGTGTGTCTGTCTGTCAATGTCCGACATGCATGGCCCGTCAGTGTGTCTGTCTGTTAATGTCCGACATGCATGGCCCGGCAGTGTGTCTGTCTGTCAATGTCCGGCATGCATGGCCCGGCAGTGTGTCTGTCTGTCAATGTCCGACATGCATGGCCCGCCAGTGTGTCTGTCTGTCAATGTCCGACATGCATGGCCCGGCAGTGTGTCTGTCTGTTAATGTCCGACATGCATGGCCCGTCAGTGTGTCTGTCTGAATGTCCGACATGCATGGCCCGGCAGTGTGTCTGTCTGTCAATGTCCGACATGCATGGCCCATCAGTGTGTCTGTCTGTCAATGTCCGACATGCATGGCCCGTCAGTGTGTCTGTCTATCAATGTCCGACATGCATGGCCCGTCAGTGTGTCTGTCTGTCAATGTCCGGCATGCATGGCCCGTCAGTGTGTCTGTCTGTCAATGTCCGACATGCATGGCCCGTCAGTGTGTCTCTCTGTCAATGTCCGACATGCATGGCCCGTCAGTGTGTCTGTCTGTCAATGTCCGACATGCATGGCCCGTCAGTGTGTCTGTCTGTTAATGTCCGACATGCATGGCCCGTCAGTGTGTCTGTCTGTCAATGTCCGACATGCATGGCCAAACAGAAGGTCAGATATGGACAAAACTTCACCCATGGAACCAGATCCATGGATGATTGGAGAGTTTTTGTAAAGTTTGGTCCTGATCTGGACTAGAAGCCAGCATCGAATGACCCAGCGTTGATATTCTAAACAAACTCACAGCTGACATAATGACTTCCTCGATAATCGACTTAAATTTGTTCACTCAACGTTTCGGTTAGATGCTCTAGCCTTCTGGATTAGTCGGCCAGTCAGCCATTTTCTTTAGGAATATACCTGTGCAAGTGTTTTTCATGTTACCGACGATAGCACACAAACCACGCAACATAGCCAACAAACCACGCAACATGGCCAACAAACCTCGCTAGGCCTCACGTAATGCAAACGGTTTGCTAGCAAGGCTGCCTCTAGCCGTACTCTATTAGAAAAACACTGCAGTTGCTGAAATGATTTACAGAGGACAGTGTCGTCTTCGACCGGTTGTGATTTCATTCTTTGGTAGCAGGTAGCTAGCCACAAAGGGGGGGTGGGAGAGTACCGTCCGAGGTCAACACTTGGGTTAGGGAGTAACCACATCCCCCATTCTCGATTTGCTCTCCTCTGCTAGATTTTATCCTTTCCCGGGCAATGCCGGGCACTCGGCTAGTTACAATCATTGCGTTTTTGTATCATTGTGAAACAGAGAAGTCATGGACATGCATTTGAAACATTTGGAGTCTTCTGGAACAAATCTTTTATGAATGGATTTATTGTACACAAGTTGTGAAAGAAAAGAGATACAAGATCCTTGGAGGTGGATTTCAAGGTGTTTGCGAAGGATTCAAGGCATGCTGGTCTTGGAGCCAATATCAGCCACTTCTAGGCAGCTTAGAAGCTTCAATGTGAGCTGAGATATGAGTTTTGGTTAGGAAAGGGGGTGGGGTTTGCCATCCACCATTTTGAAACCTGGGTCAAACGAGTGCTACTGCACTCACAGATAAATATAACGAGGAAAGTTTAAAACCAACAACAACAAACATTGTAACCTTTTATGTAGGTCGGTCCAGTAGAAACAGCATCAAAACTTATATCATAAACCTTCTTTAAGGAATAATCTGTTGGGTACAAATTCAATAAGCTACAGTTTCGTTAAAGAATAGCTCCATTGAAGATAAGCAAACAAAAGCTAAATCTGATGCGGTCCAAGATAATCCATCCAGGAGCAACTTTTTTCTAAAGAGAAGGGTTTCAGCCTTCCTCAAAGGAGACCTTCCAAAAACAGCAGGATCTGCCAGAGAGACCATTACCGACATAATACAAATATAGGGGTAAAAAAAAAAAAGACTGCTTATAAACTTTTGTTGGGTTATATTCTTCTTAGACGAGTAGGATTCTCGCTAAACCAACTCAGGTCGTTCACTTGTTAACCCTTGACCAACTTGAAAAATTAAACGCTCCAACTCCATTAGCTCCAACTCCATTAGAAAAAGAAGCTTATTCGATCTTAAAATCCTGTCCACACAAACACTTGAACATGTTTGATCGTCCACACTGCATTAAAGTGAAATGCATTCCACTCTGACTGTGTTCAGTAATAACAGGTGGAAAATGGAACAGGTTTCAATTAAAATCTAGCTGCCATGCGATAGTTGTGTGCATCCACGAGCTATAAAGGTAGAGATGGCTGGCTATGGATCGAGTAAAACAAGAGACAGATGTTCTAGTTAGCGTGGAGTGAGAGAGAGCATCCAGAGAATGCTGCTTCTGTTGCCAGGAAGGTCAGTCCACGATCATCACCAGGCAAATGTTGGAGCTAGGCTGGGAAAGAACCTGGCAATGGTGCAGAACCAAATCAAGGCCTGGAACAGGTCAGTCTACGAGTCATCCATCACCAGGTAAATGTTGGAGCTTGGCTGGGAGAGAACCTGGCAATGGTGTAGAACTAAATCAAGGCCTGGAACAGGTCAGTCTACGAGTCATCCATCACCAGGCAAATGTTGGAGCTGGGCTGGGAGAGAACCTGGCAATGGTGCAGAACCAAATCAAGGCCTGGAACAGGTCAGTCTACGAGTCATCCATCACCAGGTAAATGTTGGAGCTGGGCTGGGAGAGAACCTGGCAATGGTGCAGAACCAAATCAAGGCCTGGAACAGGTCAGTCTACGAGTCATCCATCACCAGGCAAATGTTGGAGCTAGGCTGGGAAAGAACCTGGCAATGGTGCAGAACCAAATCAAGGCCTGGAACAGGTCAGTCTACGAGTCATCCATCACCAGGCAAATGTTGGAGCTGGGCTGGGAGAGAACCTGGCAATGGTGCAGAACCAAATCAAGGCCTGGAACAGGTCAGTCTACGAGTCATCCATCACCAGGTAAATGTTGGCGCTGGGCTGGGAGAGAACCTGGCAATGGTGAAGAACCAAATCAAGGCCTGGAACAGGTCAGTCTACGAGTCATCCATCACCAGGTAAATGTTGGAGGGCTGGGAGAGAACCTGGCAATGGTGCAGAACCAAATCAAGGCCTGGAACAGGTCAGTCTACGAGTCATCCATCACCAGGTAAATGTTGAAGCTAGGCTGGGAGAGAACCTGGCAATGGTGCAGAACCAAATCAAGGCCTGGAACAGGTCAGTCTACGAGTCATCCATCACCAGGCAAATGCTGGAGCTTGGCTGCTTGGCTGGGAGAGAACCTTACAATGGTGCAGAACCAAATCAAGGCCTGGAACAGGTCAGTCTATGAGTCATCCATCAACAGGCAAATGTTGGAGCAGGGCTGGGAGAGAACCTGGCAATGGTGCAGAACCAAATCAAGGCCTGGAACAGGTCAGTCTACGAGTCATCCATCACCAGGCAAATGTTGGAGCTAGGCTGGGAAAGAACCTGGCAATGGTGCAGAACCAAATCAAGGCCTGGAACAGGTCAGTCTACGAGTCATCCATCACCAGGCAAATGTTGGAGCTGGGCTGGGAGAGAACCTGGCAATGGTGCAGAACCAAATCAAGGCCTGGAACAGGTCAGTCTACGAGTCATCCATCACCAGGTAAATGTTGGCGCTGGGCTGGGAGAGAACCTGGCAATGGTGAAGAACCAAATCAAGGCCTGGAACAGGTCAGTCTACGAGTCATCCATCACCAGGTAAATGTTGGAGGGCTGGGAGAGAACCTGGCAATGGTGCAGAACCAAATCAAGGCCTGGAACAGGTCAGTCTACGAGTCATCCATCACCAGGTAAATGTTGAAGCTAGGCTGGGAGAGAACCTGGCAATGGTGCAGAACCAAATCAAGGCCTGGAACAGGTCAGTCTACGAGTCATCCATCACCAGGCAAATGCTGGAGCTTGGCTGGGAGAGAACCTTACAATGGTGCAGAACCAAATCAAGGCCTGGAACAGGTCAGTCTATGAGTCATCCATCAACAGGCAAATGTTGGAGCAGGGCTGGGAGAGAACCTGGCAATGGTGCAGAACCAAATCAAGGCCTGGAACAGGTCAGTCTACGAGTCATCCATCACCAGGCAAATGTTGGAGCTAGGCTGGGAGAGAACCTCCATGGCAATGGTGCAGAACCAAATCAAGGCCTGGAACAGGTCAGTCTACGAGTCATCCATCACCAGGCAAATGTTGGAGCTGGGCTGGGAGAGAACCTGGCAATGGTGCAGAACCAAATCAAGGCCTGGAACAGGTCAGTCTACGAGTCATCCATCACCAGGTAAATGTTGGCGCTGGGCTGGGAGAGAACCTGGCAATGGTGAAGAACCAAATCAAGGCCTGGAACAGGTCAGTCTACGAGTCATCCATCACCAGGTAAATGTTGGAGGGCTGGGAGAGAACCTGGCAATGGTGCAGAACCAAATCAAGGCCTGGAACAGGTCAGTCTACGAGTCATCCATCACCAGGTAAATGTTGAAGCTAGGCTGGGAGAGAACCTGGCAATGGTGCAGAACCAAATCAAGGCCTGGAACAGGTCAGTCTACGAGTCATCCATCACCAGGCAAATGCTGGAGCTTGGCTGGGAGAGAACCTTACAATGGTGCAGAACCAAATCAAGGCCTGGAACAGGTCAGTCTATGAGTCATCCATCAACAGGCAAATGTTGGAGCAGGGCTGGGAGAGAACCTGGCAATGGTGCAGAACCAAATCAAGGCCTGGAACAGGTCAGTCTACGAGTCATCCATCACCAGGCAAATGTTGGAGCTAGGCTGGGAGAGAACCTCCATGGCAATGGTGCAGAACCAAATCAAGGCCTGGAACAGGTCAGTCAACGAGTCATCCATCACCAGGTAAATGTAGGAGCTTGGCTGGGAGAGAACCTGGCAATGGTGCAGAACCAAATCAAGGCCTGGAACAGGTCAGTCTACGAGTCATCCATCACCAGGCAAATGTTGGAGCTTGGCTGGGAGAGAACCTGGCAATGGTGCAGAACCAAATCAAGGCCTGGAACAGGTCAGTCTACGAGTCATCCATCACCAGGCAAATGTTGGAGCTTGGCTGGGAGAGAACCTGGCAATGGTGCAGAACCAAATCAAGGCCTGGAACAGGTCAGTCTACGAGTCATCCATCACCAGGTAAATGTAGGAGCTTGGCTGGGAGAGAACCTGGCAATGGTGCAGAACCAAATCAAGGCCTGGAACAGGTCAGTCTACGAGTCATCCATCACCAGGCAAATGTTGGAGCTTGGCTGGGAGAGAACCTGGCAATGGTGCAGAACCAAATCAAGGCCTGGAACAGGTCAGTCTACGAGTCATCCATCACCAGGCAAATGTTGGAGCTTGGCTGGGAGAGAACCTGGCAATGGTGCAGAACCAAATCAAGGTCTGGAACAGGTCAGTCTACGAGTCATCAATCACCAGGTAAATGTTGGAGCTGGGCTGGGAGAGAACCTGGCAATGGTGCAAATCAAGGCCTGGAACAGGTCAGTCTACGAGTCATCCATCACCAGGCAAATGTTGGAGCTTGGCTGGGAGATAACCTGGCAATGGTGCAGAACCAAATCAAGGGTTAGTACAGCCAGCGCTGGACAAGCTTGTGTATGTGTGTTTTGTCAAGTATTCAAAGATGTTAAGCTAGCTGACTAGCTCTATAGGAACTAACTTTTGAAGAATGATATACTGTTATATATATATATATATATAACCTTGTAGATCAAGGACTGGAACAGACAAGGTATGCATATATAGAGAGCATTTAAACAGAAAATATTCATTTCAATAATCCATTCTATCATTATATAGGGATAAGGAAGCAGAGGGAACACTATGCCTCAGCAGACCTAGCCACCATCATGGCTTCACTGATTGAGCGAACAAAAGAGGATGACGTTGAGGATGAGCTGGAAGAAAATAGAAGGCAACATGAGGCACAGCTGGTAGAGGAAGAGATGGATTCAACGATGCAAACATGAAAATGAACAAGACCATGTTCAGGTTCCTGCAATAAGGCGATGGATTCCACTGCTCAGCCTTCATCCTCTCTCCACATATCCATGACAGCCACTAAGCTTGAGTGTACATCATCAATGCCAAACATTTCCCTAACCATTTCCTAATCTGTTTGAACTTGAACTGTTTGATGAAGACTGAACAAGATTTCTTAATCTAATATTGTTGTTTCATGTGCTCTTCTGCATTTTCCTCCTCCTCCCAATAGCCCGCGTCCTAGTGGATATTTTAAGCCATGAAAGGACACTAACAACAGTAATAGCCCCATGGCTAGTACAGTCTCGTGTTAATTGTGGTTATGCATGTGACTAATGCATGATTAGCACTATTGTGGCTTGCCAATGAACTTTGCCCTGTGTGGACAATCTTATCAAGATCCTAACCAGCTCCAAAGATCTAGATAGGAACCAGCTTATGTGTACATGGACAAGCCTATAGAGAGGAGGCTTCTAGCATGGCTAACAAAACTAGAATTTCATGAATAGTTTTGCCATTTACTGGATTGTGGACTTGGCTGATGGGTAACTGCTAGCGTTGCTCAGGTATGTATCTAGCAAGTACATGGTAGATTTAGCTAGAAGGTAAAGTTAGTTACATCACTTTTATATAGCATTTCTGTAAAAATAATTATTCACACTTTCCCCATCAAGTCACAATGTGCCTACTATGAAAGCTTGAGGACTTCACGGACGTGTGTGCTAGCTTAGTTTGGGTCAGTGTTTGGCAAGTGGCCGTCTAGCGTGCTGCTTTAGCAGGTACCATTTAACAACTTGAAATAGTAGCCAAGGCTCTGGAAAGATTCTTCAGGTCCAGAATGTGTCTGCTCAACATGGGAGAAGCATGTTTGTTCTAATGCTCAAGCATGTGCTGATGAACTTGCAATTTATCTTCTGCCCAGGTGTATCTCTATCATGCAATTATCTGTTCCAACTTCTGCCCAGGTGTACCTCTATCATGCAATTATCTGTTCCTACTTCTGCCCAGGTGTATCTCTATCATGCAATTATCTGTTCCTACTTCTGCCCAGGTGTATCTCTATCATGCAATTATCTGTTCCTACTTCTGCCCAGGTGTTTCTCTATCATGCAATTATCTGTTCCAACTTCTGCCCAGGTGTATCTCTATCATGCAATTATCTGTTCCAACTTCTGCCCAGGTGTACCTCTATCATGCAATTATCTGTTCCTACTTCTGCCCAGGTGTATCTCTATCATGCAATTATCTGTTCCTACTTCTGCCCAGGTGTATCTCTATCATGCAATTATCTGTTCCTACTTCTGCCCAGGTGTATCTCTATCATGCAATTATCTGTTCCAACTTCTGCCCAGGTGTATCTCTATCATGCAATTATCTGTTCCAACTTCTGCCCAGGTGTATCTCTATCATGCAATTATCTGTTCCAACTTCTGCCCAGGTGTATCTCTATCATGCAATTATCTGTTCCAACTTCTGCCCAGGTGTATCTCTATCATGCAATTATCTGTTCCAACTTCTGCCCAGGTGTATCTCTATCATGCAATTATCTGTTCCAACTTCTGCCCAGGTGTACCACTATCATGCAATTATCTGTTCCTACTTCTGCCCAGGTGTATCTCTATCATGCAATTATCTGTTCCAACTTCTGCCCAGGTGTACCACTATCATGCAATTATCTGTTCCTACTTCTGCCCAGGTGTATCTCTATCATGCAATTATCTGTTCCTACTTCTGCCCAGGTGTATCTCTATCATGCAATTATCTGTTCCTACTTCTGCCCAGGTGTATCTCTATCATGCAATTATCTGTTCCTACTTCTGCCCAGGTGTATCTCTATCATGCAATTATCTGTTCCAACTTCTGCCCAGGTGTATCTCTATCATGCAATTATCTGTTCCAACTTCTGCCCAGGTGTATCTCTATCATGCAATTATCTGTTCCTACTTCTGCCCAGGTGTATCTCTATCATGCAATTATCTGTTCCTACTTCTGCCCAGGTGTATCTCTATCATGCAATTATCTGTTCCTACTTCTGCCCAGGTGTATCTCTATCATGCAATTATCTGTTCCAACTTCTGCCCAGGTATATCTCTATCATGCAATTATCTGTTCCAACTTCTGCCCAGGTGTATCTCTATCATGCAATTATCTGTTCCTACTTCTGCCCAGGTGTATCTCTATCATGAAATTATCTGTTCCTACTTCTGCCCAGGTGTATCTCTATCATGCAATTATCTGTTCCAACTTCTGCCCAGGTGTACCACTATCATGCAATTATCTGTTCCTACTTCTGCCCAGGTGTTTCTCTATCATGCAATTATCTGTTCCAACTTCTGCCCAGGTGTACCGCTATCATGCAATTATCTGTTCCTACTTCTGCCCAGGTGTATCTCTATCATGCAATTATCTGTTCCTACTTCTTCCCAGGTATATCTCTATCATGCAATTATCTGTTCCTACTTCTGCCCAGGTGTATCTCTATCATGCAATTATCTGTTCCAACTTCTGCCCAGGTGTACCGCTATCATGCAATTATCTGTTCCTACTTCTGCCCAGGTGTACCGCTATCATGCAATTATCTGTTCCTACTTCTGCCCAGGTGTATCTCTATCATGCAATTATCTGTTCCAACTTCTGCCCAGGTGTATCTCTATCATGTAATTATCTGTTCCTACTTCTGCCCAGGTGTATCTCTATCATGCAATTATCTGTTCCAACTTCTGCCCAGGTGTATCTCTATCATGCAATTATCTGTTCCTACTTCTGCCCAGGTGTATCTCTATCATGCAATTATCTGTTCCTACTTCTGCCCAGGTGTATCTCTATCATGCAATTATCTGTTCCTACTTCTGCCCAGGTGTATCTCTATCATGCAATTATCTGTTCCAACTTCTGCCCAGGTGTATCTCTATCATGCAATTATCTGCCCAGGTGTATCTCTATCATGCAATTATCTGTTCCTACTTCTGCCCAGGTGTATCTCTATCATGCAATTATCTGTTCCTACTTCTGCCCAGGTGTATCTCTATCATGCAATTATCTGTTCCTACTTCTGCCCAGGTGTATCTCTATCATGCAATTATCTTCTGCCCAGGTGTACCACTATCATGCAATTATCTGTTCCAACTTCTGCCCAGGTGTATCTCTATCATGCAATTATCTGTTCCAACTTCTGCCCAGGTGTATCTCTATCATGCAATTATCTGTTCCTACTTCTGCCCAGGTGTATCTCTATCATGCAATTATCTGTTCCTACTTCTGCCCAGGTGTATCTCTATCATGCAATTATCTTCTGCCCAGGTGTACCACTATCATGCAATTATCTGTTCCAACTTCTGCCCAGGTGTATCTCTATCATGCAATTATCTGTTCCAACTTCTGCCCAGGTGTACCTTATCATGCAATTATCTGTTCCTACTTCTGCCCAGGTGTATCTCTATCATGCAATTATCTGTTCCTACTTCTGCCCAGGTGTATCTCTATCATGCAATTATCTGTTCCAACTTCTGCCCAGGTGTATCTCTATCATGCAATTATCTGTTCCTACTTCTGCCCAGGTGTATCTCTATCATGCAATTATCTGTTCCAACTTCTGCCCAGGTGTATCTCTATCATGCAATTATCTGTTCCAACTTCTGCCCAGGTGTATCTCTATCATGCAATTATCTGTTCCTACTTCTGCCCAGGTGTATCTCTATCATGCAATTATCTGTTCCTACTTCTGCCCAGGTGTATCTCTATCATGCAATTATCTGTTCCAACTTCTGCCCAGGTGTATATCTATCATGCAATTATCTGTTCCTACTTCTGCCCAGGTGTATCTCTATCATGCAATTATCTGTTCCTACTTCTGCCCAGGTGTACCACTATCATGCAATTATCTGTTCCAACTTCTGCCCAGGTGTATCTCAATCATGCAATTATCTGTTCCAACTTCTGCCCAGGTGTATCTCTATCATGCAATTATCTGTTCCAACTTCTGCCCAGGTGTATCTCTATCATGTAATTATCTGTTCCTACTTCTGCCCAGGTGTACCTTATCATGTAATTATCTGTTCCAACTTCTGCCCAGGTGTATCTCTATCATGCAATTATCTGTTCCTACTTCTGCCCAGGTGAATCTTATCATGCAATTATCTGTTCCTACTTCTGCCCAGGTGAATCTTATCATGCAATTATCTGTTCCAACTTCTGCCCAGGTGTATCTCTATCATGCAATTATCTGTTCCAACTTCTGCCCAGGTGTATCTCTATCATGCAATTATCTGTTCCTACTTCTGCCCAGGTGTATCTCTATCATGCAATTATTCCTACTTCTGCCCAGGTGTATCTCTATCATGCAATTATCTGTTCCAACTTCTGCCCAGGTGTATCTCTATCATGCAATTATCTGTTCCTACTTCTGCCCAGGTGTATCTCTATCATGCAATTATCTGTTCCAACTTCTGCCCAGGTGTATCTCTATCAAGCAATTATCTCTTCCTACTTCTGCCCAGGTGTATCTCTATCATGCAATTATCTGTTCCTACTTCTGCCCAGGTGTATCTCTATCATGCAATTATCTGTTCCTACTTCTGCCCAGGTGTATCTCTATCATGCAATTATCTGTTCCTACTTCTGCCCAGGTGTATCTCTATCATGCAATTATCTGTTCCTACTTCTGCCCAGGTGTATCTCTATCATGCAATTATCTGTTCCAACTTCTGCCCAGGTGTACCTTATCATGCAATTATCTGTTCCTACTTCTGCCCAGGTGTATCTCAATCATGCAATTATCTGTTCCTACTTCTGCCCAGGTGTACCTTATCATGCAATTATCTGTTCCAACTTCTGCCCAGGTGTATCTCTATCATGCAATTATCTGTTCCTACTTCTGCCCAGGTGTATCTCTATCATGCAATTATCTGTTCCAACTTCTGCCCAGGTGTATCTCTATCATGCAATTATCTGTTCCTACTTCTGCCCAGGTGTATCTCTATCATGCAATTATCTGTTCCAACTTCTGCCCAGGTGTATCTCTATCATGCAATTATCTGTTCCTACTTCTGCCCAGGTGTATCTCTATCATGCAATTATCTGTTCCTACTTCTGCCCAGGTGTACCACTATCATGCAATTATCTGTTCCAACTTCTGCCCAGGTGTATCTCTATCATGCAATTATCTGTTCCTACTTCTGCCCAGGTGTATCTCTATCATGCAATTATCTGTTCCAACTTCTGCCCAGGTGTATCTCTATCATGCAATTATCTGTTCCTACTTCTGCCCAGGTGTATCTCTATCATGCAATTATCTGTTCCTACTTCTGCCCAGGTGTATCTCTATCATGCAATTATTCCTACTTCTGCCCAGGTGTATCTCTATCATGCAATTATCTGTTCCAACTTCTGCCCAGGTGTATCTCTATCATGCAATTATCTGTTCCTACTTCTGCCCAGGTGTATCTCTATCATGCAATTATCTGTTCCTACTTCTGCCCAGGTGTATCTCTATCAAGCAATTATCTCTTCCTACTTCTGCCCAGGTGTATCTCTATCATGCAATTATCTGTTCCTACTTCTGCCCAGGTGTATCTCTATCATGCAATTATCTGTTCCTACTTCTGCCCAGGTGTATCTCAATCATGCAATTATCTGTTCCTACTTCTGCCCAGGTGTACCTTATCATGCAATTATCTGTTCCAACTTCTGCCCAGGTGTATCTCTATCATGCAATTATCTGTTCCTACTTCTGCCCAGGTGTATCTCTATCATGCAATTATCTGTTCCAACTTCTGCCCAGGTGTATCTCTATCATGCAATTATCTGTTCCTACTTCTGCCCAGGTGTATCTCTATCATGCAATTATCTGTTCCTACTTCTGCCCAGGTGTACCACTATCATGCAATTATCTGTTCCAACTTCTGCCCAGGTGTATCTCTATCATGCAATTATCTGTTCCTACTTCTGCCCAGGTGTATCTCTATCATGCAATTATCTGTTCCAACTTCTGCCCAGGTGTATCTCTATCAAGCAATTATCTCTTCCTACTTCTGCCCAGGTGTATCTCTATCATGCAATTATCTGTTCCTACTTCTGCCCAGGTGTATCTCTATCATGCAATTATCTGTTCCTACTTCTGCCCAGGTGTATCTCTATCATGCAATTATCTGTTCCTACTTCTGCCCAGGTGTATCTCTATCATGCAATTATCTGTTCCTACTTCTGCCCAGGTGTATCTCTATCATGCAATTATCTGTTCCAACTTCTGCCCAGGTGTACCTTATCATGCAATTATCTGTTCCTACTTCTGCCCAGGTGTATCTCAATCATGCAATTATCTGTTCCAACTTCTGCCCAGGTGTATCTCTATCATGCAATTATCTGTTCCTACTTCTGCCCAGGTGTACCTTATCATGCAATTATCTGTTCCAACTTCTGCCCAGGTGTATCTCTATCATGCAATTATCTGTTCCTACTTCTGCCCAGGTGTATCTCTATCATGCAATTATCTGTTCCAACTTCTGCCCAGGTGTATCTCTATCATGCAATTATCTGTTCCTACTTCTGCCCAGGTGTATCTCTATCATGCAATTATCTGTTCCTACTTCTGCCCAGGTGTACCACTATCATGCAATTATCTGTTCCAACTTCTGCCCAGGTGTATCTCTATCATGCAATTATCTGTTCCAACTTCTGCCCAGGTGTACCTTATCATGTAATTATCTGTTCCAACTTCTGCCCAGGTGTACCTTATCATGTAATTATCTGTTCCAACTTCTGCCCAGGTGTATCTCTATCATGCAATTATCTGTTCCTACTTCTGCCCAGGTGAATCTTATCATGCAATTATCTGTTCCTACTTCTGCCCAGGTGAATCTTATCATGCAATTATCTGTTCCAACTTCTGCCCAGGTGTATCTCTATCATGCAATTATCTGTTCCAACTTCTGCCCAGGTGTATCTCTATCATGCAATTATCTGTTCCAACTTCTGCCCAGGTGTATCTCTATCATGCAATTATCTGTTCCAACTTCTGCCCAGGTGTATCTCTATCATGCAATTATCTGTTCCAACTTCTGCCCAGGTGTACCTTATCATGCAATTATCTGTTCCTACTTCTGCCCAGGTGTATCTCTATCATGCAATTATCTGTTCCTACTTCTGCCCAGGTGTATCTCTATCATGCAATTATCTGTTCCTACTTCTGCCCAGGTGTATCTCTATCATGCAATTATCTGTTCCTACTTCTGCCCAGGTGTTTCTCTATCATGCAATTATCTGTTCCAACTTCTGCCCAGGTGTACCGCTATCATGCAATTATCTGTTCCTACTTCTGCCCAGGTGTATCTCTATCATGCAATTATCTGTTCCTACTTCTTCCCAGGTATATCTCTATCATGCAATTATCTGTTCCTACTTCTGCCCAGGTGTATCTCTATCATGCAATTATCTGTTCCAACTTCTGCCCAGGTGTACCGCTATCATGCAATTATCTGTTCCTACTTCTGCCCAGGTGTACCGCTATCATGCAATTATCTGTTCCTACTTCTGCCCAGGTGTATCTCTATCATGCAATTATCTGTTCCAACTTCTGCCCAGGTGTATCTCTATCATGTAATTATCTGTTCCTACTTCTGCCCAGGTGTATCTCTATCATGCAATTATCTGTTCCAACTTCTGCCCAGGTGTATCTCTATCATGCAATTATCTGTTCCTACTTCTGCCCAGGTGTATCTCTATCATGCAATTATCTGTTCCTACTTCTGCCCAGGTGTATCTCTATCATGCAATTATCTGTTCCTACTTCTGCCCAGGTGTATCTCTATCATGCAATTATCTGTTCCAACTTCTGCCCAGGTGTATCTCTATCATGCAATTATCTGCCCAGGTGTATCTCTATCATGCAATTATCTGTTCCTACTTCTGCCCAGGTGTATCTCTATCATGCAATTATCTGTTCCTACTTCTGCCCAGGTGTATCTCTATCATGCAATTATCTGTTCCTACTTCTGCCCAGGTGTATCTCTATCATGCAATTATCTTCTGCCCAGGTGTACCACTATCATGCAATTATCTGTTCCAACTTCTGCCCAGGTGTATCTCTATCATGCAATTATCTGTTCCAACTTCTGCCCAGGTGTATCTCTATCATGCAATTATCTGTTCCTACTTCTGCCCAGGTGTATCTCTATCATGCAATTATCTGTTCCTACTTCTGCCCAGGTGTATCTCTATCATGCAATTATCTTCTGCCCAGGTGTACCACTATCATGCAATTATCTGTTCCAACTTCTGCCCAGGTGTATCTCTATCATGCAATTATCTGTTCCAACTTCTGCCCAGGTGTACCTTATCATGCAATTATCTGTTCCTACTTCTGCCCAGGTGTATCTCTATCATGCAATTATCTGTTCCTACTTCTGCCCAGGTGTATCTCTATCATGCAATTATCTGTTCCAACTTCTGCCCAGGTGTATCTCTATCATGCAATTATCTGTTCCTACTTCTGCCCAGGTGTATCTCTATCATGCAATTATCTGTTCCAACTTCTGCCCAGGTGTATCTCTATCATGCAATTATCTGTTCCAACTTCTGCCCAGGTGTATCTCTATCATGCAATTATCTGTTCCTACTTCTGCCCAGGTGTATCTCTATCATGCAATTATCTGTTCCTACTTCTGCCCAGGTGTATCTCTATCATGCAATTATCTGTTCCAACTTCTGCCCAGGTGTATATCTATCATGCAATTATCTGTTCCAACTTCTGCCCAGGTGTATCTCTATCATGCAATTATCTGTTCCTACTTCTGCCCAGGTGTACCGCTATCATGCAATTATCTGTTCCTACTTCTGCCCAGGTGTATCTCTATCATGTAATTAGCTGTTCCTACTTCTGCCCAGGTGTACCTTATCATTCAATTATCTGTTCCAACTTCTGCCCAGGTGTATCTCTATCATGCAATTATCTGTTCCTACTTCTGCCCAGGTGTACCGCTATCATGCAATTATCTGTTCCTACTTCTGCCCAGGTGTATCTCTATCATGTAATTAGCTGTTCCTACTTCTGCCCAGGTGTATCTCTATCATGCAATTATCTGTTCCAACTTCTGCCCAGGTGTATCTCTATCATGCAATTATCTGTTCCAACTTCTGCCCAGGTGTATCTCTATCATGCAATTATCTGTTCCTACTTCTGCCCAGGTGTACCACTATCATGCAATTATCTGTTCCAACTTCTGCCCAGGTGTACCACTATCATGCAATTATCTGTTCCAACTTCTGCCCAGGTGTATCTCTATCATGCAATTATCTGTTCCTACTTCTGCCCAGGTGTATCTCTATCATGCAATTATCTGTTCCTACTTCTTCCCAGGTATATCTCTATCATGCAATTATCTGTTCCTACTTCTGCCCAGGTGTATCTCTATCATGCAATTATCTGTTCCAACTTCTGCCCAGGTGTACCGCTATCATGCAATTATCTGTTCCTACTTCTGCCCAGGTGTATCTCTATCATGCAATTATCTGTTCCAACTTCTGCCCAGGTGTATCTCTATCATGTAATTATCTGTTCCTACTTCTGCCCAGGTGTATCTCTATCATGCAATTATCTGTTCCAACTTCTGCCCAGGTGTATCTCTATCATGCAATTATCTGTTCCTACTTCTGCCCAGGTGTATCTCTATCATGCAATTATCTGTTCCTACTTCTGCCCAGGTGTATCTCTATCATGCAATTATCTGTTCCTACTTCTGCCCAGGTGTATCTCTATCATGCAATTATCTGTTCCAACTTCTGCCCAGGTGTATCTCTATCATGCAATTATCTGTTCCAACTTCTGCCCAGGTGTATCTCTATCATGCAATTATCTGTTCCTACTTCTGCCCAGGTGTATCTCTATCATGCAATTATCTGTTCCTACTTCTGCCCAGGTGTATCTCTATCATGCAATTATCTGTTCCTACTTCTGCCCAGGTGTATCTCTATCATGCAATTATCTTCTGCCCAGGTGTACCACTATCATGCAATTATCTGTTCCAACTTCTGCCCAGGTGTATCTCTATCATGCAATTATCTGTTCCAACTTCTGCCCAGGTGTACCTTATCATGCAATTATCTGTTCCAACTTCTGCCCAGGTGTATCTCTATCATGCAATTATCTGTTCCTACTTCTGCCCAGGTGTATCTCTATCATGCAATTATCTGTTCCTACTTCTGCCCAGGTGTATCTCTATCATGCAATTATCTGTTCCAACTTCTGCCCAGGTGTATCTCTATCATGCAATTATCTGTTCCTACTTCTGCCCGGGTGTACCTTATCATTCAATTATCTGTTCCAACTTCTGCCCAGGTGTATCTCTATCATGCAATTATCTGTTCCTACTTCTGCCCAGGTGTACCGCTATCATGCAATTATCTGTTCCTACTTCTGCCCAGGTGTATCTCTATCATGTAATTAGCTGTTCCTACTTCTGCCCAGGTGTATCTCTATCATGCAATTATCTGTTCCAACTTCTGCCCAGGTGTATCTCTATCATGCAATTATCTGTTCCAACTTCTGCCCAGGTGTATCTCTATCATGCAATTATCTGTTCCTACTTCTGCCCAGGTGTACCACTATCATGCAATTATCTGTTCCAACTTCTGCCCAGGTGTACCACTATCATGCAATTATCTGTTCCAACTTCTGCCCAGGTGTATCTCTATCATGCAATTATCTGTTCCTACTTCTGCCCAGGTGTATCTCTATCATGCAATTATCTGTTCCTACTTCTGCCCAGGTGTATCTCTATCATGCAATTATCTTCTGCCCAGGTGTACCACTATCATGCAATTATCTGTTCCTACTTCTGCCCAGGTGTACCGCTATCATGTAATTATCTGTTCCTACTTCTGCCCAGGTGTATCTCTATCATGCAATTATCTGTTCCAACTTCTGCCCAGGTGTTATCTCTATCATGCAATTATCTGTTCCAACTTCTGCCCAGGTGTATCTCTATCATGCAATTATCTGTTCCGACTTCTGCCCAGGTGTATCTCTATCATGCAATTATCTGTTCCTACTTCTGCCCAGGTGTATCTCTATCATGCAATTATCTGTTCCTACTTCTGCCCAGGTGTATCTCTATCATGCAATTATCTGTTCCTACTTCTGCCCAGGTGTATCTCTATCATGTAATTATCCGTTCCTACTTCTGCCCAGGTGTATCTCTATCATGCAATTATCTGTTCCTACTTCTGCCCAGGTGTATCTCTATCATGCAATTATCTGTTCCAACTTCTGCCCAGGTGTATCTCTATCATGCAATTATCTGTTCCTACTTCTGCCCAGGTGTATCTCTATCATGTAATTATCCGTTCCTACTTCTGCCCAGGTGTACCGCTATCATGCAATTATCTGTTCCAACTTCTGCCCAGGTGTATCTCTATCATGCAATTATCTGTTCCAACTTCTGCCCAGGTGTATCTCTATCATGCAATTATCTGTTCCTACTTCTGCCCAGGTGTACCACTATCATGCAATTATCTGTTCCAACTTCTGCCCAGGTGTATCTCTATCATGCAATTATCTGTTCCTACTTCTGCCCAGGTGTATCTCTATCATGCAATTATCTGTTCCAACTTCTGCCCAGGTGTATCTCTATCATGCAATTATCTGTTCCTACTTCTGCCCAGGTGTATCTCTATCATGCAATTATCTGTTCCTACTTCTGCCCAGGTGTATCTCTATCATGCAATTATCTGTTCCTACTTCTGCCCAGGTGTATCTCTATCATGCAATTATCTGTTCCAACTTCTGCCTAGGTGTATCTCTATCATGCAATTATCTGTTCCAACTTCTGCCCAGGTGTATCTCTATCATGCAATTATCTGTTCCAACTTCTGCCCAGGTGTATCTCTATCATGCAATTATCTGTTCCAACTTCTGCCCAGGTGTATCTCTATCATGCAATTATCTGTTCCTACTTCTGCCCAGGTGTATCTCTATCATGTAATTATCCGTTCCTACTTCTGCCCAGGTGTTTCTTTTCCTTTTCTTCTTTATGCCATTTGAGAGCTCTTTTAGGGTATGATTGTTTCAGTGTGGCTTTTAATCAGTTTGCTTGCCTGGTGGCCATTAATCAGATATGCTGCCAATATCCTTCCCCTTATATCACAACTAAATGCTCTGTCAAACCACAGACCAGATTAGAGCCCTTGTTCACACAGCACTGGCCTACCTGAAGAGCAGTTTTTGAGTAACTAAAATGTATCACCTACGAAAATGTGCCTATAGAGACACTCAACATACCAATTGAAAGCACACAACATAAGCAACTAGCACAGAGGGAAGAGGGAGAAAGTTATGGTGATGCAAATTTGCTATAACATTTTGAGGGTTTGACCAGAATCTCCCTTTTTAATTTTAAATCTGCCTAGCAACTTTGGTCAAGCTATCTTCACATAAGGCCTAATTAGTGGTTTTGATATTTGACCATGACCTTTAAAATATTATTCCTTGACATACAAGAACAAAAATGTTTTTAAAAATTATTTGTCGAAAAAGAAAGGAAGCAAGGTTGCATCCATGCAGACCACAACCATGGTTTTAGTATAGGATGGACCTGCTAATGAAAGGAAGCAAGGCTGTACCCAGGTGAACACAACCATGGTTTTAGTATAGGATGGACCTGCTAATGAAAGGAAGCAAGGTTGTACCCAGGTATAACACAACCATTGTTTTAGTATAGGATGGACCTGCTAATGAAAGGAAGCAAGGCTGTATCCAGGTATAACACAACCATGGTTTTAGTATAGGATGGACCTGCTAATGAAAGGAAGCAAGGTTGCACCCATGCAGACCACAACCATTGGTGGATGAATATCTATCACATACACCAACAATTAGTCAGATTTTACAATATTGGTGTTATTTGGTAAAGGGTAATCTAGCTGGGGCCAATCCCACATAGTTTGGAAAAACAAAAACATTCTTGTTCCTGTTTCCATTTCTGTTTCCATTCCTTCTTCCAGTTCTTCCTTATTTGTTTGTCTGCTTGTTCATTCTAAGTACTTGTTCATTCTAAGTACTTGTTCATTCTAAGTATTACAGTTGAGGGTGCAGGACGACATTGAGTTCTACAATGTCTAACTCAGAAGAGCTTCATTGCTATTAGATACACATCAGCACATGCCACAATTTTGTTGCTAATGTTGACTCGACCCATGCAGGACCAGCTAAAGCCTCTTTCAAGGACTTGGTAACTGTTGCACAGGAGAACCCCACAAACTAAACTGAAGATGTTTCAGCTACAGCCTCTTTGGACTTAGTAACAATTGCCAGAGCAAGAACTCAACAAACCAAAAAGCAGAACTTAGTGCTGGTCATCATTCTGCTTATAACTCAAGGGATCATATTTTACCAACATTGGCTTATTTGCATTATCTAACCACTGCTACCCACACAGCTTTACCGCAGTGGAGGAACAGAGTAGTTGTGGGCATGTGTTGGGAAGATTTGGAGCCTTCTGGTACTAATATTTATGATTCGTTATGCAAGAAGTGGATACACAATTGATCTCGAACATCTGGTGGCTTCACAGGTGCTGCGGATTTAGAGGATGTCACCACTTCAATGAACTCTCAGTTGACATAATAACATCACAACAACCTTCAACTTGAAATTGTATTCTCTCCCGATTGGACTAGATGCTTTAGCCTTCATCAGGAATAAGCACCAGTACACTGCCTCCTCCCAGTCAGTCACTGTTGATAGCTAGCAAGATGTCACTGGACTAGATGCTTTAGCCTTCATCAGGAATAAGCACCAGTACACTGCCTCCTCCCAGTCAGTCACTGTTGATAGCTAGCAAGATGTCACTGGACTAGATGCTTTAGCCTCCATCAGGAATAAGCACCAGTACACTGCCTCCTCCCAGTCAGTCACTGTTGATAGCTAGCAAGATGTCACTGGACTAGATGCTTTAGCCTTCATCAGGAATAAGCACCAGTACACTGCCTCCTCCCAGTCACTGTTGATAGCTAGCAAGATGTCAGCACCAGTGCAATGCCTCCTCCCAGTCACTGTTGACAGCTAGCAAGATGTCAGCTCCAGTGCAATGCCTCCTCCCAGTCACAGTTGATAGCTAGCAAGATGTCAGCACCAGTGCAATGCCTCCTCCCAGTCACAGTTGATAGCTAGCACCAGTGCAATGCCTCCTCCCAGTCACTGTTGATAGCTAGCAAGATGTCAGCACCAGTGCAATGCCTCCTCCCAGTCACTGTTGATAGCTAGCAAGATGTCAGCACCAGTGCAATGCCTCCACCCAGTCACTGTTGATAGCTAGCAAGATGTCAGCACCAGTGCAATGCCTCCTCCCAGTCACTGTTGATAGCTAGCAAGATGTCAGCACCAGTGCACTCTCCTCCCAGTCACTGTTGATAGCTAGCAAGATGTCAGCACCAGTGCAATGCCTCCTCCCAGTCACTGTTGATAGCTAGCAAGATGTCACTGGACTAGATGCTTTAGCCTTCATCAGGAATAAGCACCAGTACACTGCCTCCTCCCAGTCAGTCACTGTTGATAGCTAGCAAGATGTCAGCACCAGTACACTCTCCTCCCAGTCACTGCTGATAGCTAGCAAGATGTCAGCACCAGTGCAATGCCTCCTCCCAGTCACTGTTGATAGCTAGCAAGATGTCAGCACCAGTGCAATGCCTCCTCCCGGTCACTGTTGACAGCTAGCAAGACATCGGCACCAGTGCAATGCCTCCTCCCAGTCACTGTTGATAGCTAGCAAGATGTCAGCACCAGTGCACTGCCTCCTCCCAGTCACTGTTGATAGCTAGCAAGATGTCAGCACCAGTGCACTGCCTCCTCCCAGTCACTGTTGATAGCTAGCAAGACATCGGCACCAGTGCAATGCCTCCTCCCAGTCACTGTTGATAGCTAGCAAGATGTCAGCACCAGTGCACTGCCTCCTCCCAGTCACTGTTGATAGCTAGCAAGATGTCAGCACCAGTGCAATGCCTCCTCCCAGTCACTGTTGACAGCTAGCAAGATGTCAGCACCAGTGCAATGCCTCCTCCCAGTCACTGTTGATAGCTAGCAAGATGTCAACACCAGTGCAATGCCTCCACCCAGTCACTATTGATAGCTAGCAATATGTCAGCACCAGTGCAATGCCTCCTCCCAGTCATTGTTGATGGCTAGCAAGATGTCAGCACCAGTGCAATGCCTCCTCCCAGTCACTGTTGATAGCTAGCAAGATGTCAGCACCAGTGCAATGCCTCCTCCCAGTCACTGTTGATAGCTAGCAAGATGTCAGCACCAGTGCAATGCCTCCTCCCAGTCACTGTTGATAGCTAGCAAGATGTCAGCACCAGTGCAATGCCTCCTCCTAGTCACTGTTGATAGCTAGCAAGATGTCACTGGACTAGATGCTTTAGCCTTCATCAGGAATAAGCACCAGTACACTGCCTCCTCCCAGTCAGTCACTGTTGATAGCTAGCAAGATGTCAGCACCAGTGCAATGCCTCCTCCCAGTCACTGTTGATAGCTAGCAAGATGTCAGCACCAGTGCAATGCCTCCTCCCAGTCACTGTTGACAGCTAGCAAGATGTCAGCACCAGTGCAATGCCTCCTCCCAGTCACTGTTGATATATATAAAAAAGAAAAAAAAGGGTGACTAAGTCATAAACAAATTATACACAAAGTTTGCTAGTCCTCATCTGCTAGTACAGTTAGTTGGTTAACCATTCTTCTTGGGCATCGAGGACAGAGAAAGGGTTACTAATACTTATAGCTCAGAGGTAAGCCATGCAATTTTCTGGTGCTGCTTCAGCTGCCACCTCTCTCCCCCCTCTCTTTATACAGTGAATATCCACACCTTCTCTGCCATCTCACAGACCTTGAAGGATCATTCTGTTAGAATATACCTGTGCATGTGTAGACCAAAGGCCCACTGCAAACACAATTAAGGGCGAACACTCTTCCATTCCACCTTCGTAAATGTACTACAAAGTGATAACCATTTGAGGAAAATTGGTGCATATAATAATATGGTCTAAAATTATTCCTTACATAGAGTTAATATGGGATCTTGTCAAAAGCTTTCTTCAAGTAGCAGGTATAGGGGACTCCAACATTCAGAACAGATGACCATAATTCTATTGTGACCAACACCTGTCACACAGATTTTTCCTGGAATAAAATCATGTTGCCTCACTTACCTATCATATAATACCATACCTGAATCGCTTCTGCTTTCTGTACAAAAACTCTGTAGAGCCTGCGGCAACTGACATGATATTTCACAGTTCTTAGCCAATCAGAACACTATTAGACTTTTCTCTGGTAGCGGTGAAAAAAGTGAAATTGCAGTGGAAAAAGTGTGCGAATCAGTACTGATTTTTGTAAGAGTAAGTACGAAATCTGAATGTAGCAGCTCGCTATGTTAGAGCAATTAGAACCCCCTTAAAAAGTTTTTTCCTTCTTCACCCATTTTTATAGTACGGTAATAACACAAGATAGTATGGTTTATGGTGAAAATTTCTTATAAATACCATATTTCACTTCGAACCATGCTATTTCCTATGCATATATACAATATAAAATATGTTGACCGATCAAGTGAAATTCCACTTTCAACCTCTATTTGGGCCTCTATCTCACTGCAAAAGACACCTGGGACATCCTCATGGAATTTAGCAGCTAGCACATGACCTGAAAAGTTATTTAGCCGGCCCAATCCAGGCTGTGTTCTATATAACGATCACTCAACTATTGGCAATCATAGCGAAAATTGTCCAAGGGGGGGCAACTGGAGGAATCTGGATATTAAGGGGGGGGCATGATGGTTAAAGATGTGACAAAGTTTCTATGGATTTTAATAATACAATTTCCAAAGGGGGGGGGGGCAAAATGTTCCAAGGGGGAGCAGCCGCCCCCCCCCCCCCTCTCCCTAAATGAAACCCTGGTAAGGTCATGAAGCATAAGGTATGTAAGGTCATGAAGTATAAGGTATGTAAGGTCATGAAGCATAAGGTATGTAAGGTCATGAAGCATAAGGTATGTAAGGTCATGAAGCATAAGGTATGTAAGATCATGAAGCATAAGGTATGTAAGGTCATGAAGCATAAGGTATGTAAGGTCATGAAGCATAAGGTATGTAAGATCATGAAGCATAAGGTATGTAAGGTCATGAAGCATAAGGTATGTAAGGTCATGAAGCATAAGGTATGTAAGGTCATGAAGCATAAGGTATGTAAGGTCATGAAGCAGAAGGTATGTAAGGTCATGAAGCATAAGGTATGTAAGGTCATGAGGCATAAGGTATGTAAGGTCATGAGGCATAAGGTATGTAAGGTCATGAAGCATAAGGTATGTAAGGTCATGAGGCATAAGGTCATGAAGCATAGGAGTTTCCTCAACACATAATTGTTATAATGTCATAACCTTTGTCCCATTAGGACTAAAAGCCAGTTCACAATACATCTCAAGACCTTCGCGTCGCCTTACTTCACATCACATTGCTTCACATCACGCTACTTCAAGCAATTCACAATATCAGCCTCATCATCGTCATGTCTCTTTGAACTATTAAAATTGAACCTTTACCAATTATGAACTCCACCCATTAATTTATATGCCTTTATGACTTGTGGGATACATCCATTTATTAAGAGAGTTCCTCACTGCCTCTATCAATCTTTCATCTCCTTAAGCAGAAACACAAACAAAGCACACCAGCATGTGTTGATCGATGCATCACAACCAGAGCTAAAATATAAATCGCGTCTATTTAAGCGAAGAGATGCAAAATGACTTCATCTTGACAATATCACAAAAATGACACATTGCGTTGCTTCGCTAGTGTGAGCGGCATATTGTGAACCAGCCTTAAGACATTGCAAAACTGCCATTTTAAAATGCAAGACAATCCAATAAAGAGAGGCTATGCTACTCAACACTGAATATATATATAGAGCAGCTACACTACTCTAATACTGAGTATAGAGGGAGGCCATGCTACTCTAATACTGAGTATTCTTCTCCAAATAGATTTCAGGAGAATTAGAACAGGGTGGAGCAGAAATGTGTCATTAGGAGTTAATAGCAAAGTACAGCTACAAGTGTCAGTAAGAAAACTAACTTAATTAGGGGTAAGGCCAATATTTTCCTGCCAGGTACTCGAGTTATTTACAGCAATACTATTATAAAGTTCCAATACGAATGCAGTCTGCACTACATAGTGTGAAGCATGTTTTCAATTGTGCAAATACTCAACATGTAATAGTATCAAGTTTACAAGCTACTAGCATGATATTGAGTCAATTCTATTCACCACATTCATCAACATCATATGCCTTTGTTCTGGAATATCGTCCACATACTGTTGCCACTAATGTTGCCACTAATGTTGCCACTATTGTTGGAGGTGTAGAGCCAATTGGGTCAATTGGGTCACTCGTGCTTACAAAATAAATTGATGATGGTTTAAATTTAATTATTTTTATTATTTGGGGGGAAGGGGGGGGGGGGGGGGGGGGGGATAATGGTAGGTTTAATAGTAATAAGAATAATAAGTATTTATGAACAGGCACTGGAGGGGTGGAAAATGGCAAGAACCTCTGGAACCAGGGGGAATAACTTACTAGGTGGCATTACACACCAGAAGGAAAATGGAAAATAAATGATTTAATCTTGATACTGCTGAGCCTGTTAAGGCCACCACATATACTACAGCACAGTGTGACACTATGTAACAGTAACTACCACTAACAAAAAATAAATTATGAGGCTGAAGGAGCTTAAATTGAGCCATTGAAACCTGCCCCACCACCCAACACACACACACACACGACACCAATACACATACCACTTCTATCATTCAAGTTCAAACTCTAGCTTCAAAATATACACTAACCAAAGTTAATTCCAGAGGAGGGCTTTGAAGAAGCAGAAAAAAGCTGCAGGTATCCATGGAAAAGAATGCATAACAAACAATATAATTCCAATCACAGACCTCTCCTTACCCTAGAAAACGCGTTCCTCTTTCCAACCAGACGAGAAAAACGACCTGTAATGCCAGCCATGTTAATTAATCAGCCTGGGATTGTTGAAAAGGTCAAAAGTCGGCGCCGATTAATGCGCATGCGTTAAACATTTATCTGGTGTAAACTCAGCAGACACCAAAACGCAATAAGGTTGAAAACTCAACCAGTCTTCAGTCTTTCAGAAATATACTCATGGATGCAGTACGTGGGATCAGGTGTCACTCAACTGGCGAAGCCTCGCGGCACTCAGTCTTGACGTAACTGGAGGAAGCTGTGGGATGAGCAATGGGACATAGTATGCATGGCGCCCGATCGATAAGCGGGGCATCAGTTCTACGAGCAATCACTATGCCTGTTTTCAGTGATGACTCTTCGCTTGCCGGATCTGTGGTTTTACCTTCATCAGAAGAACGAGTCACCTTGCTGAAACCCACCTGGATGTGACCTTTAACACCTACTGTATATACCTGCTCAGGGACTGATGAAACGTTTCACACAGCAGCATCCCTCAAGTCACCTCAAGCACAGTATATATCAAAAAACGCAGCTGCTTGTTTTTTGTTGCTTTTTTCATGTTATTTTTTTCCCTTTTTTTCTTCTTTTTTTTTGTCTTTGTTTTTGTTTTTTTGTTTTTGTCTTTGTCTTTGTCTTTGTTTTTGTGCTTCAAGTTTTGTGATGGTTAGTCTGTATGGCTGTAAGAATGTATAACGGGCGTGGCTTCCCGACTTGTGTGCGTATGTGAACACAGTGGGACTGTTGGTGGAGATAATATTTCGCGTCGCGGCTTTATAACTGGCGAATTTACCTTTAGATTTGGCCTAGCTGTACTCAAGCTGGCGAGCATGCCCCAGTTGTCCGACCAGAGAAGGGGGAAAAATTGACTGACACCTTCTTGCGCATGAACAGCTAAGACTGCTTGTTTTTGTTTTTGTAGTTAGATGATTAAAGTAGTAACAGTTATACTTGGTAGCTAGCTGCAGCTGGCATGCTCTATGTTTCTGGTAGCATAAGAAGAGTATTGGGACAGAAAACTCCTGATAAACTAACATTTAGGTAGCGAGTTTGTCGGATGCATTTTACATTTTTTTAAGGTGAGTGAAAAATTTGTGTGACATGTTTGTCTTGCCTGAGTAAGTTCCATTCTCACATAACTCTAATGGTCTAGTTACGGGTAGAACTTGGGAAAAGATCACTAATATCTGTGAGCTGACATGTCATTTCATTTTTAGTTGCATATATACAATGTACAAATACATGTTATGTGGTCCATGAACTAGCTGCATCATTATCATGTTAAGAGCAGCATAGCTTTATTATCTGAGCTTTGAAAGAAGGTAGAGATGCTTTTCATCCCTCTGGGACTATAACAGTGTGATCTTACTCAGTACAGTAGAGATGTAGCTAAATGCTGGCTGGTTGGGGACAGCTCCTACAACACTTGAAATAACAGAATGGTGTGTTCTTCAGTTTCCCTAAGAACATGTTCACAAGGGGTGTGGTGGCTCTTTAGCACTGAAGGGTAATTATCTCATATACTTTGTGGTAAGAAATATGTGGTGTTGGCCTGGCTGGGATGGTGGAGTGCAGAGAGAGAGAGAGTGTGTGTGTGTGTGTAGTTGGGGTGGGTGGGAGGTGGGATCACCAGAGTGTATGGTAGGGTGTTATTTTAAGTAGAGGGATGTGGTACTTTAAGAGGGCACAAACATGACCCACATAATATATTCTAGGTAGCATTTTCACAAGTTGGCTATAACTTGTAGGTACACAAGAAATGTGTCAACTATTGACTAGGAGTAGGAATGCTCTGCTAGCCAAGATAGTCCTGTTGAGAAAATTCTGGACAGCTAAACAGAGGTATGTCTAGTTTACTACTGATATTTGTGGTTGTACTTGTGACATCCTAATTGCACTACTGGTGATGGTCCTCACATCTATGATTTTTTGGGGTGGTGTGATGTGAACCAGCATATAAAAATATCTGGCATGTCAGGAACACTTTGGTGTTTTCTTTACTAGACATTCTTTACTAGACATATGTAGCGAAGAAAATATTCGAGTGTTTCTGATAATATAAGTATATATCTGTCAGCTCACTATGAGATATCTCCATCTCTCTCTCTCCCTGGGCCATATTTGCTAGTTTAGGATAATTGACTTTAAACTTGTCGACTTTCCAAAGGTTTATGTGCAAAGTTAGCAGGTTGGAATGACATTGCTCTCTGTATATTAATATTACTACTATATCACCACTAGCTTCACTACTAGCTAACAGAATAGCTAGCTACATATAACACAGAAGACACTTTCTTGTTTGAAACATTGTGCTGTAGCTAGTAGCTAGAAGGAGTCCAGTGCATCTTGGCTTGAGGTGAACATTTGAAACTATCTGAGATTTGCAGTTTCTGATGGTGAGTAATTACAAAATGTAAAATAACCCCTCCCCACCCCCCTCAGGGGTAGATCCAGAATTTAGAGAGGGTAGGGATGCCAAGCCTTTTAGCACTAGATAATAGTATAGGCAAGCGATAACATTCTGGTCAAGAAGGGAAGAATAGCCCCCCCCCCCCCCCCCCCCCACCTGGAACCACCTGCCCAATAATCCTACTGGGTTTAGTGCTGTACAGGGTGAGCGAAATTCTCCCCTCCCCCCCCATTCTCTCTGAAATATATTAACTATAACTAGGCTGCACTGTGTAATAATTATGGCTAGAACTTGATACAGCATTTGTGATGGGATTGCTGTCGTTTTTTTTGTCTGAGATTTCACCATTTCGTGCATTTATGAAATGTAAATGTATACATATGATATGGTCTTTAGATCCCTGATTGATCTTGTTGAGATATCAAAGTAATGCAGAGTTTGTAGATTTAGTAGGCTCTGGATGTGTGAGAACTCTGGGTACTGGTCTTTCCTTCTGTCAGGCACTAAAGCTGTGTGGTCATCATACCAGTGGTTACTAGCTGGTGCTGGCTGATTGGGTAAGAATATCGGACATTTTGTGCATCTACAAGAAAGTGAGATCCCTTTATATATAGTCAGAGTCATGCCAAATTGATTCCATTTTTGTTACTGGCAATCAAATGCCATAGATGGCCTGGGTATCAGGTCTGGAAGAGTTCAGTGTGGGTTTTATTACATGCCTGATACCTGAAATGATTTAGAAGTTTTGCATTATGTAGAGAAAGGGGGGAGGGGGAGGGGGAGTGGGGAGGGGGGGGGGGGGGTACACCCTGGAATTTTAATGAAAGTTATTCAGTGTTTGAGGGTGGGGCCTTCTTAAAAAAGAAATACTTCATTACCAACATTATGCTCCACAACTAGCCAGCAGCCATTTGTTATAATCTGGATAAAACTCTCCCTTAGGTTAATTGTTAAAGTGATATGGTAGATCTTTGCCTAGTTCAAATCATAACCCTTCATTTTGTCAGACAGTTGTAGCTTTTGCAGCTGGGACATAGATAGTCTCCAGTTATGTCAACTTCTAGTGTCTACTAATCAATGGCTAGAAGTGTGTCTAGCTACTAGCTACCTGGATGCTTGTGGTTGGTTGTAACAGGTGTGACTTCTTGGTTGTGCCATCCTGTTTTGGTCAGTTGATGAACTCAAAGACAGGGATGTTTATCATTACTGCTTGCAATAATAACATGATTGATATAAATTATGTTGATAGTTAAAAGTCGACATATTTTTTTTACACTTGAATTGTGAAATGACATACTATATATATATATATAAAGGGAATTTTTAAGAGTTAAATTTAGCACTAACAGAAACTAACAGCGATTCTTTGGGTAGATTCCATGGATTGTGTAGTAGTATACAGTGGAGGTTGTGCTGCTTTCAACTTAGTCATTCTACTATTCACAGATTAGATCTGTAAAACAACGAATATTAAACCCTCAAACTATACGCGGTCTTTGTGCTATGTCCTCAGTCTTTCTTTGTATTGTTGAACCTTTCTGCTTTTTATATGCCTCTATCAAGGGAGACTATCTTGTATGGGGGGGGGATCGATTTTTTTTTATGTACGCAGAAGAAAAAGTACAAAAGTTCTTTGACTTTGACTAATATTTCTCTCTCTTGTGTGAGTTTATTACATACCTAGCCTGGAGTAACCCTGTTTTTTTGTTGTAAATAACTCGTTCCTCTTCCCGACACCCACTTCCGTGCTTATATATCGAGGAGTATATCCCGTATCGTGTGAAGAATGGTTTTAATAAATAACCCCTTCTTCTCCTCCATGCTTGTATAACTTGAAGAGTATATCCATACTACATGAACATGAGTTTTAATAAATGGCATATATGCATAAGGAGAGTTATTCAAGACAGATTTATACTTTATGCTGAACCTTTCCTAACATCCATGGATCTTTTACCTCCAGTCAGCTTTGCAATGACACTAGCAACATAGGTAACTGCTAGTACATTTCAAAATATTGTAAGCCCTTTAATTAAAGGTACCGTGGGGGGTTTCTGGGAAAGGTGAGGGAGGTGGGGCTTGGATCTGTTTGCCTCCTTCCCTCCTCCTCCACTTAAAAATAACTTAAAGATATGTTAAAAAAAATATAATAGCCTAACAGTCATCTATTCCATACATCACTCTCTAGAAAGGATGCTCTATGGCGTGGATTTCATTGCTGGAGTTTTGTAGGTAGAGAACACCATAAAGCATCCTGTCAGAGCAATGGCAAGAAGAGATGCCTGTGCAGCTTTCCTATCAGAAGGGATGCAGATAAGGTCAAGAAGAGACGAGACGTTCATGATAACAATTGCCTTTTCTTCATTTTGCTTGCGTACCCCATCAAACCAGAAGTAAAGTGTGTCTTTTTAACACTACTACTGGGCATGTGTAGGTTAAAATGGTGTTTTGCACTTCCAGTTCATATTTCTTTTTTTTTAGATATGTCAGCTTGTGGCAGTCAATCAATTAACTAACATCATTGAGCCCCATAAACGCTATATAGCACTGAAATTGAAATAGCATTCTTCTCTGTGCAGCTGCTATAGGAGGCACTGGTGGGATTTCTATCTATTCAAGACTGTGGTGGATTGACCCACTTTTTTTAAATGGAGGACCACAAAAAAGAAACCCCCCCCCCCAAAAAAAAAACAACAACACCAAAACCAAAATTCATATGTAAAATTCATATGTATCTCAGCTAAAGCTCACATCTGTAGCTTCCTAGCTGCCTAAACGGGTTTCGGCCATCATTAGCTAAAAAAAATTTTTAAACTCCCCATGGATCCTTCACTAACCAGCATATGGAAAACATAGGATATGTGGGAAAACCTTTTTATTTATCTTCAAGGATTTCTGTTAGTTTATTTCTTTCTATATACCTCTGTTTCTCCCTCGCACAACTCACCTGACAACCTGTTTCTCCCTCGCACAACTCGCCTGACAACCTGTTTCTCCCTCGCACAACTCGCCTGACAACCTGTTTCTCCCTCGCACAACTCGCCTGACAACCTGTTTCTCCCTCACACAACTTGCGAGACAACCTCTGTTTTCCCTTCGCACAATTCGACAACTCACATGACAACCTGTTTCCCCCTCGCACAACTCGCCTGACAACCTGTTTCCCCCTCACACAACTCGCGTGACAACCTGTTTCTCCCTCGCACAACTCACATGACAACCTGTTTCCCCCTCGCACAAGTCGCCTGAGAACCTGTTTTCCCCTCACACAACTCGCCTGAGAACCTGTTTCCCCCTCGCACAACTCGCGTGACAACCTGTTTCCCCCTCACACAACTCGCCTGACAACCTGTTTCCCCCTCACACAACTCGCGTGACAACCTGTTTCTCCCTCGCACAACTCGCGTGATAACCTCTGATTCCCTCTCGCACAACTCGCCTGAGAACCTGTTTCCCCCTCGCACAACTCGCGTGACAATAGGTCCACTCATGAAAACTTTAGTGCCAGAAGATTCCAAATGTTCCAATTCCTTGCGGTGACTAATCTGTTTCTCGGTTGCAGAAAAGAGGTGTGACTAAGTGCTTCCTGTCAATGACATGATCAACTTAGCACGTGCCATTCTATAATTGAAATCTGGTTTAGATCGTCATTCTCAAAAAGACGACTAGAGCAATGCTAAGTGATCCCTAAGGTCAGCTGACGATCCCAACTGCATAATGCACAGTCTCTTGCAGTGCTTTAGTTCTTTTTATGAAAGTCTATCTGCTTAGGCAGGCACTCATTTACCAGGAACTACTCGGAATTCCTCCAACCTATGTGTGTGTATACATAAACACTACACACACACATAGGTTGGAGCTGATGGTCTGGCAATCAGGTTTTTGCACAACTTTTTTTTGTGTGGAGACAATAAATCGAGGACTGATTTAATTCAATTCAAAGTTGATATGTAAGACTTCCCTTGAAAGCGTGGCCCTCCACTTGGGGAAGGGTACCCATGACTCTGAGATTGCACTTAACATGGAAATTAATAGTTGTGGTATTGTTGTACAGCTTAAAAGCTCTAACATGCTGCAAAGCTTACACTTGTTATACATATTTGTCAAATGGTATATAGTGCCATTCAAAGGTGATGTGGAGGATAATAGTTCAAATGCATAGGAAACCAGGGTCGAGAGTGGGCTTGGTATGCAGCAAATTTCCACTGTATATAGTGGATGTATATACATATATATATATATGTTTTCATATTCCTTATGACACATATATAAGTAATATATATGTAGTACAGAGAAAAAATATATATAAGAAATATTAATAGGTACTCATATTCTATAATCATCAGATTAGATAGGGTAACCCTTTCTCACCAACTACCCAAGGCATGGGCAAAGCATGTGTAATCAATTATGGAGTGGTTCTCATAGGTAATGCCCCTTTATGTAAGCTGAAATATTTGTTTGTGGTTCTAGGCAGTATCCCATAGTTCTTCCAATATCCCATAGTTCTGCAGTACCCCTTAGCTCTGCCAGTACCCCTTAGTTCTGCAGTACCCCTTAGTTCTGCCAGTACCCCTTAGTTCTGCCAGTACCCCTTAGTTCTGCCAGTACCCCTTAGTTCTGCCAGTACCCCTTAGTTCTGCCAGTACCCCTTAGTTCTGCCAGTACCCCTTAGTTCTGCCAGTACCCCTTAGTTCTGCAGTACCCCTTAATTCTGCCAGTATCCCTTATCTCTGCCAGTACCCCTTAGTTCTGCCAGTATCCAATAGTTCTGTGTTATCCCAGTGTCCCATTGTTCTGCATGGTATCCCATAGTTCTGGCAGTAGCCCATAGTTCTGGCAGTTCTGGTGGTTGTCTTAAACTAATGACTGATGGTTGATTTGTTGTTGCAGTTTTGTTTAAGTTTTGAGCCTCCTTTACCAAGAGTGAGGGTTTTAGAGGGATTCAGAATGGTTCCCTGACAAGTGTTGGTATCTGTGTATCTGTGCAGCCTCTATATAGGAGCTTCCAAAAACAGCAGCAAAGACTGGAAGAGCTGGTCCATGATGGCAGTTTCGGTCATCATTTATTATTTATTTAAAGTTATTTTTAAACCTGCTTCCCTCATAAGCCAGAAGCATAGTTTTCTTACCATGGTTCAGCAGTCCACTGGCAGGGTTTCATTTAGAAAATTATCCAAGGGGGGGGCCACTGGAGGAATCTGGATTTTTAAAGGGATGTGACAAAGTTTCTAAATAATTTTAATAATACAATTTCTTTCCAGGGGGGGGGGGGGGGGGGGGGGGGGGGGGCAAAAAGGTTCCAAGGAAACCCTGACTGGGCAATGTGCACTTGAGGAGAAAAAAGAAAATGCTTATATGGTAAATATTTTTTGTGGCTGGTATTGTCAGAGTTTGTGCACTTGTACAATAACCAATCAAAGTAATACAAGGTATCAGCTAGAGCTCAGAGTCTGCCTCATATCAGCAGTAGAGCAGGCTGGTTGTCTAAGAGAAAACTACCAGCACATAGCCTTAGCCACTGGTACTCCAGATGCAGATATAGTCTTCAGCTAATAGACAATAGTTTTGGCATTTGTAGGTGGTAGCCACACATGTTGTCCAGAGCTATGGCGTGCCACCATAACTTTTCTTAGCCTTATCCTGCTTCAACAATTCTGCCTTGTGCATCCTGACTAGATGAATCCCACGCTATTCCACCTGTTCCAGTTCTCTAAGGCTACTGGAAGCCTCACACTGCAGAACAGTCACATCCAGTACAGCTTTAATACTTCCAGATAGCTTGATTCTGCTGAAATTATTGTGGGAATATAGTAAGAAACATTGACGGAGAATCGTTAGTGATCAAAGACCATAACTGTGGTGTATAATTACCATTATAAAGAAACGTGCACAACACAGCAACTATTTACTGACTGATGAAATGTCTCTTTTACCTCAAGTATTACTTTTTTTGCTCAACTTCTTGAAATGGCGAGATCAGCTCCTCTAGAGCTTCGCCTTTGTTAACGTGTTTTGGTAGATATGGAAGCCTCTCATAAACTAGCAACAGTCAGAACTATGACCCCGCCATCACCTTCGATTTTTTAAACTGCTGATGTCTGTATCATCATATCTTGACCGTCAAAGTTTCTAGTTTTATAGTAATGGTATAAATGGTGTAGAAATTAACACCAAGACTTCGCCATTTATACTACTTGGTGAACGTATTTTCTATAGGCATTTATTGCTCCACCCTCTGGTGCTTATAATGTGAAAACTGTCTCCCAAGTCACGATTGTGTTGAGGTCATCTAGGTCATTATTCTAGTGGCATGATTGATGACAATCTCTCAAGTTATTTGTTGAGGTGATAAGGAGAACCACTCATGACTTTCCGATGTCTCCTGGCGCACTAAAATCGCCAATGGTGTCAACTTCTAATGGCATGCAAATTATACTTATTTTCTTCCTTACATCATACTCCAGTTGCAGAGCCTTTGCCTTATCATTAAGATGCCCATTACTCCAGCAAAGTTGATATTGATTTTCAAAGATAAATAAAATTATAAAGCTGTTTTGTTATTCTGGAACATAACTGCATGAATAGATTTTCTGCCAGCCACTCGTCACCTTTTGAAAGCAAGCTCCATGAACTTAAGATGCACAGGTTTGTCTATTCCTATAAAGGTCTGATTTCTTTGCTTTTTGTAGCAAGATCTTCTTACATACAAAGGCCCTGAAACAGACTTTTGCAGATCACAACAGTTTTACCCCCAAATTACCGCAACTAATTAAAGGCCTGTCCCACACTGGAGTGGTTTTAAGGGGCCAGACCTGCATTAGAATCAGGCATCTGACCTATTTGCGACCACCTGGGTTTGTCTTCTTTCTCTTGTAGCAGAAAGAAGGAAAATTGAGAGCATTTGAAGAAGGGCCTTTGTATGTAAGAAGATCTTTCCTGTATGGCTCCAAGAATCTCTGTACATAATCAATTATCGAATCACACATGAGTGGTTCTCTTTGGTTGTATAAACTGTTTTGTGGGTTTGCCTATTGTGCTCTCCAGCACCTCTCTTGACCCACACAAACATCCCATAATACTGGTTCTGTCAGCTTGTCTATATAGCTCAACAAGGTAAAGCCCCTTCACCAGTTTCTGCCAGTGTATCCTGGCTAGATTAATCCCAGGCTACTTCATTCTGTTCACTTCTCTAAGACTACTGCAAGTCTCTTACTGCAGAATGGTCACATAGTACTGGTATATATGCAATGATTAAAGTATCTAGAATGGTGATTTTCAACTGACAACAGAATGCAAACAATGGAGTTCTCCTTATTCAGCTTCATTTTTTCCCCAACAACATTTTAACCAGATTGGTGAGAAGATTCTTGGTGAGAAGATTGAAATTGTTTTTGTTGAGTTTTGGTTTTTGTTGAGTTTTGGCAAAAATGATAAAAGAGAAATCTCTGTTTGAATCATTATAGAGTAGAAAAACCTGTACTTCCAGTTTGGGGTGGCAAGCAAGTCGATCAGAATGGTATTGATTTTACAACTGCCATCTTTTGCAGAACTTGACTACTATTTTTAGAAGAACACTCGGAATTCTTACACTCTTGAGCAAGGAGGTGCTCCTGGATGGATTTCTTTGCTATAAGTTTTGTTGTAGGCTGTGTGCAAACATAGCATGACATAGCTTCTGTTCTCTTGCTTGAATGGAGCCGATTCTTATAACTGCAGCTGGTATCAAAGTTTGAAAATATTATTCCTGCAAAAATATGAAAGCAACAAATTAAATTGAGTCATTTAATAACGTAAATATCGTTGTATGTGAGGATAATGAGGATAATGATGTGGAATTTTGAAATCTTGCTTGCTTTTTATAAGCCTCTATTAGGAAGGTGCCCAGCGGGAGAATTTAAACAGGATTTCTTTTAATGTAAATATGTGTTCAGGAAATTGTGATGAAGAAGTGCCAATTTCTTTAACTTTGACAGGTCTTTCTCATGTGTGAATTATCATGTGTGAATTAATCAGTCTTCCAGCACATGGCAAGGTATTTTTTCACTCTCTTTCTCAAGAGGATGATTACCAAACTTGATAGGTAGGTATGAATCAGCAACAATTCGTTAAATTTTGAAAGGGCATGATCTGCGTTCTGTTGCGCTGTTTTTTTTAAACAACTGGTTTTTAAACAACTGGTTTTTAAACAACTGGTTTTTAAACAACTGGTTTTTAAACAACTGGTTTTTAAACAACTGGTTTTTAAACAACTGGTTTTTAAACAACTGGTTTTTAAACAACTGGTTTTTAAACAACTGGTTTTTAAACAACTGGTTTTTAAACAACTGGTTTTTAAACAACTGGTTTTTAAACAACTGGTTTTTAAACAACTGGTTTTTAAACAACTGGTTTTTAAACAACTGGTTTTTAAACAACTGGTTTTTAAACAACTGGTTTTTAAACAACTGGTTTTTAAACAACTGGTTTTTAAACAACTGGTTTTTAAACAACTGGTTTTTAAACAACTGGTTTTTAAACAACTGGTTTTTAAACAACTGGTTTTTAAACAACTGGTTTTTAAACAACTGGTTTTTAAACAACTGGTTTTTAAACAACTGGTTTTTAAACAACTGGTTTTTAAACAACTGGTTTTTAAACAACTGGTTTTTAAACAACTGGTTTTTAAACAACTGGTTTTTAAACAACTGGTTTTTAAACAACTGGTTTTTAAACAACTGGTTTTTAAACAACTGGTTTTTAAACAACTGGTTTTTAAACAACTGGTTTTTAAACAACTGGTTTTTAAACAACTTGTTTTTAAACAACTGGTTTTTAAACAACTGGTTTTTAAACAACTGGTTTTTAAACAACTGGTTTTTAAACAACTGGTTTTTAAACAACTGGTTTTTAAACAACTGGTTTTTAAACAACTGGTTTTTAAACAACTGGTTTTTAAACAACTGGTTTTTAAACAACTGGTTTTTAAACAACTGGTTTTTAAACAACTGGTTTTTAAACAACTGGTTTTTAAACAACTGGTTTTTAAACAACTGGTTTTTAAACAACTGGTTTTTAAACAACTGGTTTTTAAACAACTGGTTTTTAAACAACTGGTTTTTAAACAACTGGTTTTTAAACAACTGGTTTTTAAACAACTGGTTTTTAAACAACTGGTTTTTAAACAACTGGGTTATTGTTGGAAGCCAAATCTTGTACACATGTACAGAAAGCTATAAGGCCTTTAATGATATCTTAAGTGCTGCAACTGGCCAAAAATAGATTGACTCATCTACATTATCTGATTATTGGAATCACACCCTATAAGTGGTTCTCTGGGGAAGTATAAACCAACTATTGTTCTGTGGGTTGTGTCATTGTGCTGGCCAGACATAGTAGGACCAACCATATCCCATAGAGCTGTAGGTTTTGTCTGCTTGCCAATCACATCACTCAAATGTAAGGTAGAGCTCAGAGACTTGCACTTTCCTCTGAACATCAGAGCTGGTTGATTATTTAAGAGAAACCACCTTCTCCAATTTCTGCCAGTGCATCCTGGCTAGATGAATTCTAACTTACTTCATCATTTCCACTTCTCTTAAGACTACTGCTAGACTCTCACTGCATAATGGTCACTTCAAGTACAGCTCTGTTGCTTCCAGATGGCTTGAATCTCGTAGAATAATTGTGTGACTATCAACTCAACTATATGGTGACATTTAGGCCCTCAGGCCTTCCATGTCTCACAGGTTTTTGTTGGATCTCATGACTTGTGGTCACCTTTCAAACAGTCACATGCTCTTGCTATTTAAGATGTCAGTGATTTTTTTTTAGCCCCAAGGACAATTGAAACTATTCAATCCTCCTACTTAGGCACCGGGAATATGTACTTTCAAGGAGAATGGTTGGAGTGCTTCAGGTTTTGCTTCAAAACTGGATTGTAAATTCCAAGGTACCACTTAAGGTTCCATTATTACAGGAACATAGTGAGAGTTCTCTGAATTAGTAGCTTACTCAATCTTACGACTCGAGTGCTTCCTGTTTAGCAGCTATTGGTGTTTTGATCTAACTGAACAGTTTTGTTAGACTTAAGATTGTGGATTTAGCTTGTTGCCACGACTACTAACTTGGTTCAGGTTAGTGTCTAGCCTGAGGTGGACTACTTGCTGAATTGTAGTTAGCTAAAGCAATTTTTTCTCAAGTTTGATCTTGTGGTTCACATCACGTTGTGTCTTCCTGAGGCTTGAAGAATATGCATGAGCCTGGAATGACATTTCTTACCTGTCTTGTTTATTGTGGTGTGCTATAAAATACGTCTCTACAAAAGGTGAGTTCCAGCCTAACATAAAATGCAAACAGAGTTCTCTTTTATCAGCTTGATGTCTCACCAATGTTTGATGAACTACTTCGTAAGAAGATTGATGGTTGAAGTGTTCGCGAAAAAACAAACAATTTAAGCTGATAAAAGAGAAACCTCTCTTTGCATATATGTCTTGCTATTTTCACTCCCTCCTCCCCCAAATAATGAGAGCTCTCTTTTTCTATTCTTATCATACACCTCCAGATGCTTCTAATAATCTCCAGATTCTTCTAATAATCTGAACTATAGAAATGATTTAAATTGACAAAAGTGTTTCCATTGATGCTACTTGATGGACATAAGTCATCTCTTGAACAATTGGTTGCTTCATCCTGCTCTGCTGCATATATGTTAAAAAAAACATCTCTAAGTTGTCTGGTGGTTATCTGCAATGCCCAATAGACTATAGACTACTGAATCATTTTAAAATAGAAAACTGCACTTTCAGTTTGTAGTGGTCAGTGATCCTCCGAGAGAAAAAATAGAGCCATCTTTCCTGACTACTGTTTTTATAAGACTGAGGAATGCTGCCAGCTGCCGCACCTCTATAACTGCCGCACCTCTATAGCTGCCGCACCTCTATAGCTGCTAGCCCTAGCCCTAGCCGCACCTCTATAGCTGCCACACCTCTATAGCTGCTAGCCCTAGCCCTAGCCGCACCTATATAGCTGCTGCACTATATAGCTATGATTATTGGCAATCACTCTGAATTACTTCACTCTTGAGAAAGGAGTCGCTCTAGAGTCGCTCCAGGATGGATTTCTGTGCAATAAGTTTGTTGTACACAGAGCATGACTTAGCATAGAATTCCTTTTGTTTGCGTATGGTTCTATCATTGAAACTATGTTCCCGTAAATATAATAAAATATATATATATATA